>JACEEZ010010254.1:177500-195000 GCA_016584305.1 Chionoecetes opilio | reverse complement strand
CTCTCTCTCTCTCTCTCTCTCTCTCTCTCTCTCTCTCTCTCTCTCTCTCTCTCTCTCTCTCTCTCTCTCTCTCTCTCTCTCTCTCTCTCTCTCTCTCTCTCTCTCTCTCTCTCTCTTATCTAATCTAATCTAATATACTATAAGAGTAGCCGTGTGTCTGTCTGTTTTGGGTAGCCGAAACTGTAAATTCAATTTTGATGCGAGTAGACTAAAAACATCGCAAATAAATTGTAGGTGGTAAGCGGCTTGGTCCCATGTCGATTGAATCATTGTTAAGGGGGGTTTTGGGCTAAACACACTTTAGGAGTATTAGATTACAGGAAAAACTCTGTGGTAACGTCTTGCCGCATTCCACAAACTCAGTAGACTCATGGTCGTTTGTGTGCGTGTGTGAGTGTGTGTGTGTGTGTTGGAATCACACGGAACACAAAGGGTTGGAATCACATGGAACGTGGTCTACCCCGAGGCACTTTGACCAGTGATCAACGAAAGCAACAACACAATGGGGAGTTTTCTAATAAGCTCACGCTCAAGCCTGTTTCTCGCGCTCTCATATCCTCTGCCCTATGAGCCTGAATGATCTATCATTTACCGTAAATTCCCTGTACTTTTTCGGGACATATCAGAATTACCCCTCAATACAACAACTGAAACAGTTCTTAATAAAAAATGTAGTTTATCATTTTATTTGTCTGCAGTGGATGAAAATATTGGCCAAAGAATTGAATATTTGAAAACTCAATCTTTATAAATCGTCTTTTCATGAAAACACGCAAGTTCAAGAAGAATGAGGCTTCAGGGAATATCTACTTGTAGGTAAGCATTCACTGAGTACCTGTTTTATGTGTATATGTCTCTCTTACGACGAACATTTAACCAAGAAATAATTTAAAGTGCTTGGCAACTCAATGACAGTCCTGTATGCAAGACAGTAGAAATGTTTGTTTACTAAATAGCTCCGCCTCCACCTCAATCCCCTTCTCTCTGAATCAATCAATCAACCCTTAATTACCTCGGAATACCCTATAGTCCTCTGGTTTATCCTATGTCAACAGGTTTATCTGTTAGAGGAAGAAGACTAAATCAGTAAGTGCGAAACAAGGAGTCTTAATTTAAAGACAATGAGTTCGGTAGAGTGAGAATTTACGTTTAGAGAAACATATGGGTTGTTTTCTGGAGGACAAACAAGGCAATAAGAGGAAACAAAATCGTAATTCGAAATCAGGATATGGGGGTAAATAAGAAAGTGTTTTCGGAGGCAGCATAACTTGAAGCTCAGAACACGAAATAAGGAGACGAGTCTCCGGTATGCGGGAGCGGATGCCGCGAATATTCCAGTAGAGGACAGACAGTGTGAAGAGATCAGCGGGTGATGATAGTATAGTTAGGATGACAGCCTCTGGGGTTGAGGGGTTAGGAATATCAGGGATGTGAGCCATGAGGTATAAGGGAGCGGCGGTGCTGAGTGTGTGATGACAACAGGAAAGTGAGCTATAGCAGATCCTGCCGGCGGGATGGTTTCTGTGGAGATGCTGAACGCCACACTGTGTTTTGGTTATATTTTCGTCGTAAGAGAGACATATACACCTAAAACAGGTACTCAGTGAATGCTTACCTACAGGTAGATATTTCCTGAAGCCTCATTCTGCTTGAACTTGCGTGTTTTCATGAAAAGACGATTTATAAAGATTGAGTTTTCAAATATTCAATTCTTTGGCCAATATTTTCATCCACTGCAGACAAATAAAATGATAAACTACATTTTTTATTAAGAACTGTTTCAGTTGTTGTATTGAGGGGTAATTCTGATATGTCCCGAAAAAGTACAGGGAATTTACGGTAAATGATAGATCATTCAGGCTCAAAGGGCAGAGGATATGAGATGCGCGAGAGACATCTGGCGGCTTAGCTTTGAAAACTCCCCATTGGAGTTTGCAATCACATGTTGTCTAATATATACTACTACTACAAACATCAATACATGGGTTCGAAGGGCCCACAAGCACTTGTCTAATATACTATAGGAGTAGCCGTGTGTCTGTCTGTCTGTCTGTTTTGGGTAGCCGAAACTGTATGTTCAATTTTGATGAGAGTAGGCTAAAAAAAATTGCAAATAAATCGTAGGTGGTAAGCGACTTGGTCCCATGTCGATTGAATAATTTTGAAGGGGGGTTTTGGGTTAAAAACACTTTTAAGAGTATTAGATTACAGGAAGAAATTCTGCTGTACCGCCTTGCCGCATTACACTAACTCCGTAGACTCGTGGACTTACCGTTTGTGTGCGTGTGTGAGTGTGTGTGTCTGCGTGTGTGCGCGTGTGTGTGCGTGGGGATGGGGTGAGTCAGGCGTGGGGCTGGGGTGAGGCAGGCGTGGGGCTGGGGTGAGGCAGACGTAGGGCTGGGGTGAGGCAGGCGTGGGGCTGGGGTGAGGCAGGCGTGGGGCTGGGGTGAGGCAGGCGTGGGGCTGGGGTGAGACAGGCGTGGGGCTGGGGTGAGGGAGGCGTGGGGCTGAGGTGAGACAGGCGTGGGGCTGGGGTGAGACAGGCGTGGGGCTGGGGTGAGGCAGGCGTGGGCCTGGGGTAGGGCAGGCGTGGGGCTAGGGTGAGGCAGGCGTGGGGCTGGGGTGAGACAGGCGTGGGGCTGGGGTGAGGCAGGCGTGGGGCTGGGGTGAGACAAGCGTGGGGCTGGGGTGAGACAAGCGTGGGGCTGGGGTGAGGCAGGCTTACGGTGGTGGTAGGTGGTTTACCCCGAGGCACTTTGATCCGTGACCAACGACAGCAACAACACGATTGTTTGCACTCACTTGGAGTTTGCACTCACATTGTTGTCTAATATATACTACTACTACAAACATCAATACATGGGTCCGAAGGGCCCACAAGCACTTGTCTAATATACTATAGGAGTAGCCGTGTGTCTGTGTCTGTCTGTTTTGGGTAGCCGAAATTATAAATTCAATTTTGATGAGAGTAGGCTCAAAAAATCGCAAATAAATCGTAGGTGGTAAGCGGCTTAGTCCCATGTCGATTGAATAATTTTGAAGGGGGGTTTTGGGCTAAAAACACTTTAGTGGTATTAGATTACAGGAAAAACTCTGCGGTAACGTCTTGCCGCATTCCACAAACTCAGTAGACTCATGGACGTTTGAGTGTGTGTTGGAATCACACGGAACACAAAGGTTTGGAATCACAGGGAACGAGGTCTACCCCGAGGCACTTTGTCCAGTGACCAACGGCAGCAACAACACGATTGGAGTTTGCAATCACATGTTGTCTAATATATAAATACTACTACAAACATCAATACATGGGTCCGAAGGGCCCACAAGCACTTGTCTAATATACTATAGGAGTAGCCGTGTGTCTGTGTCTGTCTGTTTTGGGTAGCCGAAACTGTAAGTTCAATTTTGATGAGAGTAGGCTCAAAAAATCCCAAATAAATCGTAGGTGGTAAGCGGCTTGGTCCCATGTCGATTGAATAACTTTGAAGGGGGGTTTTGGGCTAAAAACACTTTTAGGAGTATTAGATTACAGGAAAAACTCTGCGGTAACGTCTTGCCTTCTTCCACAAAACAGCCACTTCAGCTGAGGGACAGTCTTGGGCTGAGGCGGGTTGGAGGACGCCTGCAAGACTGAGCAAAATAAACATTAGTACAGCCAGACAGCCTGCCATCGCTTCGAGGGTGCTACTACGACAGAGAGAGAGAGAGAGAGAGAGAGAGAGAGAGAGAGAGAGAGAGAGAGAGAGAGAGAGAGAGAGAGAGAGAGAGAGAGAGAGAGAGAGAGGAGAGAAGAGAGAGAGAGAGAGAGAGAGAGAGATTCTATCGTCGAAATAAACAAATAGAAGGCGGCTTTCCTTTGTGTGACATCTATCTATAATAATATAAGCGAAAGTGTGTCTGTCTGTCTGTCTGTCTGTCTGTCTGTCTGTCTGTCTGTCTGTGTGTGTGTGTGGTATAGGTTCCGCCCCCCGTGGCGCAATCACCTCATATGGCACATTTTTGGAACCGGGTTGACCAGGGGAAGGTCATAAGCCCACTTATGAGATGATTCGATCACTTTTTTTTTTTCTTTTTTTTTAGCAGCCTATTAGCGATAATTGTGAAAAAAAGTGGTTGCGAGAATTGAGGAAACCTTGATGTAGGGTGATGGGTATGGGTGAGTGAATGGGTGGGTGATGGGTAATGGGTGTGGGTGATGGTGAGTGAATGGGTGGGGGTGATGGGTTGGGGGTGATGGGTGATGGTGAGGATAGGTGGGGGTGATGGGTAATGGTAATATAAGCGAAAGTGTGTCTGTCTGTCTGTCTGTCTGTGTGTGTGTGTGGTGTGTCTGGTATAGGTTCCGCCCCTGTGGCGCAATCACCTCATATGAAACATTTTTGGAACCGGGTTGACCAGGGAAGGTTTTAAGCCCTTTTATGAGATGATCCGATCATTTTTTTTTATTTTTTTTAGCAGCCTATTAGCGATAATTGTGAAAAAAAGTGGGTTGCGAGAATTGAGGAAACCTTGATGTAGGGTGATGGGTAATGGTGAGTGAATGGGTGGGGTGATGGGTAATGGGTGTGGGGATGGGTGAGTGAATGGGTGGGGGGTGATGGGTTGGGGGTGATGGGTGATGGGTGAGGGAATAGGTGGGGGGTGATGGTAATGGTAAATATAAGCGAAGTGTGTCTGTCTGTCTGTCTGTCTGTGTGTGTGTGTGTGTGTGTGTGTGTGTGTGTGTCTGGTATAGGTTCCGCCCCCCGTGGCGCAATCACCTCATATGGCACATTTTTGGAACCGGGTTGACCAGGGGAAGGTTTTAAGCCCAATTATGAGATAATCCGATCACTTTTTTTTTTTTTTTAGCAGCCTATTAGCGATAATTGTGGAAAAAAGTGGGTTGCGAGAATTGAGGAAACCTTGATGTAGGGTGATGGGTAATGGTGAGTGAATGGTGGGGTGATGGGTAATGGTGTGGGGTGATGGGTGAGTGAATGGGTGGGGGGTGATGGGTTTGGGGGTGATGGGTGATGGTGAGGGAATAGGTGGGGGTGATGGGTAATGGTTAAATATAAGCGAAAGTGTGTCTGTCTGTTGTCTGTCTGTGTGTGGTGTGTGTGTGTGTCTGGTATAGGTTCCGCCCCCCGTGGCGCAATCACTTCATATGAAACATTTTTGGAACCGGGTTGAACCAGGGAAGGTTTTAAGCCCAATTATGAGATGATCCGATCACTTTTTTTTTTTTTTAGCAGCCTATTAGCGATAATTGTGAAAAAAAAGTGGGTTGCGAGAATTGAGGAAAACCTTGATGTAGGGTGATGGGTAATGGGTGAGTGAATGGGTTGGGTGATGGGTAATGGGTGTGGGGTGATGGGTGAGTGAATGGGTGGGGGGTGATGGTTGGGGGTGATGGGTGATGGGTGAGGGAATAGGTGGGGGGTGATGGGTAATGGTGAGTCAATGGGTGGGTGGTGATGGGTAATGGGTGAGTGAATGGGTGGGGGGTGATGGGTAATGGTGAGTGAATGGGTGGGGGGTGATGGGTAATGGGTGAGTGAATGGGTGGGTGTAATACATACATTTCTACATCCATGATTTCAGAAAAGTTAGAAGGGCTATCTGGAGAGTCCGTGTTTGGTGGGCCGAAGGCCCACCACCATAGCCCTCCGCAGGAGCTAGCCAAAAAGTCCGCCCGGAGGGCGGCTTTGCGGCTAGTAATAATATAAGCGAAAGTGTGTCTGTCTGTCTGTCTGTCTGTCTGTGTGTGTGTGTGTGTGGTATAGGTTCCGCCCCCCGTGGCGCAAACACCTCATATGGCACATTTTTTGGAATCGGGTTGACCAGGGGAAGGTCATAAGCCCACTTATGAGATGATCCGATCACTTTTTTTTTTTTTAGCAGCCTATTAGTGAGAATTGTGAAAACAAAAGTGGGTTGCGAGAATTGAGGAAAACCTTGATGTAGGGTGATGGGTAATGGGTGAGTGAATGGGTGGGGTGATGGTATGGGTGTGGGTGATGGGTGAGCGAATGGGTGGGGGTGATGGTAATGGGTGTGGGGTGAGTGAATGGGTGGGGGTGATGGGTTGGGGGTGATGGGTGATGGGTGAGGGAATGGTGGGGGTGATGGGTAATGGGTGAGTGAATGGGTGTGTGGTGATGGGTAATGGGTGAGTGAATGGTGGGGGGTGATGGTAATGGGTGAGTGAATGGGTGTGTGGAGATGGGTAATGGTGAGTGATGGGTGGGGGTGATGGGTAATGGGTGAGTGAATGGGTGTGTGGTGATGGTAATGGTGAGTGATGGGTGGGGGTGAGTGATGGTGGGGGTGATGGGTAATGGGTGTGTGGTGATGGGTAATGGGTGGAGTGATGGGTGGGGGGGTGATGGGTAATGGGTGAGTGAATGGGTGTGTGGTGATGGGTAATGGTGAGTGAATGGGTGGGGGTGATGGGTAATGGGTGAGTGAATGGGTGTGGTGTGTGGTAATGGGTGAGTGAATGGGTGGGGGTGAGTGAATGGGTGGGGTTGATGGGTATGGGTGTGTGGTGATGGGTATGGGTGAGTGAATGGGTGGGGGGTGATGGGTACTGGGTGAGTGAAGGTGTGTGGTGATGGGTAATGGTGAGTGATGGGTGGGGGGTGATGGGTATGGGTGAGTGAATGGGTGGGGGGTGATGGGTAATGGGTGAGTGAATGGGTGTGTGGTGATGGGTAATGGGTGAGTGAATGGGTGGGGGTGATGGTAATGGGTGAGTGAATGGGTGGGGGGTGATGGGTAATGGGTGGTGAATGGGTGAGGGGTGATGGGTAATGGGTGAGTGATGGTGGGGGGTGATGGGTATGGTGAGTGATGGGTGGGGGGTGAGGGTAATGGGTGAGTGAATGGGTGTGTGGTGATGGGTATGGGTAGTGACTGGGTGGGGGTGAATGAGTGGTGGGGGGTGATGGGTAATGGGTGTGTGGTGATGGGTAATGGGTGAGTGTGGGTAGGGGGTGATGGGTTGGGTGTGTGTGATGGGTATGGGTGAGTGATGGTGGGGGGTGATGGTAATGGTGAGTGGAATGGGTGGGGGTGATGGGTAGGGTGAGTGAATGGGTGGGGGGTGATGGTATGGGTGAGTGATGGGTGTGGGGATGAATGGGTGAGTGAATGGTGTGTGGTGATGGGTATGGGTGAGTGATGGGTGGGGGTGATGGGTAATGGGTGAGTGAATGGGGGGGGTGGGGTATGGGTGTGTGGATGGTTGGGTGAGTGAATGGGTGGGGGTGATGGGTAATGGGTGAGTGAATGGGTGGGGGTGATGGGTATGGGTGAGTGAACTGGGTGTGTGGTGATGGTATGGGTGAGTGAATGGGTGTGTGGAGCTGGGTCATGGGTCGTGAATGGGTGGGGGGTGATGGGTATGGATGAGTGACTGGGTGTGTGGTGATGGGTAATGGGTGAGTGAACTGGTGGGGGGTGATGAATGGTGGGGGTGATGGTATGGTGTGTGTGATGGTGTAATGGGTGAGTGCATGGGTGGGGGGTGATGGGTAATGGTGACGTGAATGGGTGTGTGGAGATGGGATATTGGGTGAGTGATGGTGGGGGGTGATGGGTAATGGGTGAGTGAATGGTGTGTGGTGATGGGTAATGGGTGGTGAATGGGTGGGGGGTGAGTGAATGGGTGGGGGGTGCATGGGTACTGGGTGGTGGTGATGGTATGGGTGAGTGTGGGTGGGGTGATGGGTTGGGTGCGTGAAAGGGTGTGTGGTGATGGGTAATGGGTGAGTGAATGGTGGGGGTGATGGGTAATGGGTGAGTGAATGGGTGGGGGGTGATGGTTAATGGGTGAGTGCAATGGTGTGTGGTGATGGGTATGGGTGAGTGAATGGGTGGGGGTGATGGGTATGGTAGTGAATGGGTGGGGTGTGGGTAATGGGTGAGTGAATGGGTAGGTGATGGGTATGGTGAGTGAATGGGTGGGGGGTGATGTTATAGTGAATGTGGGTGGGGTGATGGTAATGGGTGAGTGAATGGGTGTTGTGGTGATGGTAATGGGTGCGTGCATGGTTGGGGGTGTGATGGGTGGGGGTGATGGTAATGGGTGGTGGTGATGGGTAATGGGTGAGTGAATGGGTGGGGGGTGATGGTAATGGGTGTGTGGTGATTGGGTAATGGTGAGTGAATGGGTGGGGGGTGATGGTATGGGTGATGAATGGGTGGGGGGTGATGGTCATGGTGTGAGTGAATGGGTGGGGGTGTGGGTAATGGTGAGTGAATGGTGGTGGGTGATGGTATGGGTGTGAATGGGTGTGTGTGATGGGTAATGGTGCAGTGAATGGGTGGGGGTGTGGTAATGGTAGTGCATGTGGGGGTGATGGGTACTGGGTGTGTGTGATGGTATGGTGAGTGAATGGTGGGGGGTGATGGGTAATTGGTGGTGAGTGGATGGGTGGGTGATGGGTAAATGGTGAGTGAATGGGTGTGTGGTGATGGGTCTGGGTGAGTGATGGGTGGGGGGTATGGGTGAGTGAATGGTTGGGGGTGATGGTATGGGTGAGTGATGGGTGGGGGTGATGGGTATGGTGAGTGAATGGGTGGGGGGAATATCAATCTACATCCATGATTCAGGAAGTTAGAAGGGCTAATCTGGGAGTCATGTTTGTGGGCCGAAGGCACACCAAACACGGTGGTGGCCGAGGCCCACACATAGCCCCTCGCAGGAGCTAGCTAAAAGTCCGCCCTGGAGGGCGGCTTTGCGTAGTTAACCATAAACACACAACAACAAAGAAAACACACACACACACACACACACACACAACACACACACAACCACAATCACAAGCACACATTTGTATAAAGTTCCACTGAGTGGCTACTTTGGAAATTAGAAAATATAGGAGGAATCAAAGGGATGATCAAAACAAGGGATGAAAAATCTGAATGGAGAAAGGTATTTAGCGGGGTACCACAAGGATCAGTGTTGGCACCAATAATGTTGATGATTTATGTCAATGAAATGACTGATGAAATCAAAAGTTATATAAGTTTGTTTGCGGATGATGCAAAACTATTAAGAGAAATAAAAAGCTATATAGATTGTGAAACACTTCAAAATGACCTGAACAAGATCTACGAATGGAGCAGAAGATGGGAAATTTAATTTAAAGTAATCGTCCAGACCCATTTTTTCTTTGTATAATTATGTTGAATGTTCATTAAAAATACCTAATCCACAAAAAATTATTCATTTTCACGCCTTATTTCCCTAAAAACATGACTTTTGTAAAAAGCGCGGGAAAAACAACAGCCACATTCCAGCCGTGGCGCGAAACTTGCTGGCGACGACACAACAGGGAGCCTCCCAGCACCGCCTGATACATATGTGCGGAGACTCTGAGAAAAATGTAGTACTTGGGGAATTTTGGGTGCTTCTGGTATATTTTTTGTGCGACACGGCACATACTTGCATCCTGCATGGGCACGGCAAGAAAGCCGTGCCATTCCCGAGAGCTTAGCACCCATTCACAACCCACACGGCGACGATATATGTGTGCAGACCTTTGGAGCGACGGGGAGCGGCTGGTAGTAGCCAGGGTACTGCAGCCCTCTCATCTCGGTGGCCTTGCTACTACCCGCCGCTCCCCGCCGCTTGCCGCCGCTGCACACATCTGCACACACATATCGTCGCCCCACAGTGTGCAAATGGGTGCTAAGCTCTCGGTAAAGGCACAGCCCCCACGCTGCACCCACACAGGATGCAAGTACATGCCACATCGCACAAAAAATATATCAGAAACACCCAAAATTCCCCAAGTACTACATTTTTCTCAGTCTCCGCGCATATGTATCAGGCGGTGCTGGGAGGCTCCCTTCCCTGTTGTGGCGTCGCCGACCCATGGTGCGTCGTCTGCTGATAAACAGTTGTGTTTTGAGAGCACGGGGAATTTACAGATTTTGAATGCGGATCCTTTAAAAGCGGGTGACTGGATGCAAAATGTGACAACATATTGTTGATATACTCTATCATGGCTATATTTTGACTGCATTAAATCAGGAATGATGAAATGGTCTGGACGACTACTTTAATGTGAATAAGTGTCATGTGATGGAAATTTGAAAAAGCGAAAAGAGATATAAATGGCCATATAAAATGAGAAATGAAGTAATTACAAAGGTTCATGAAGAAAAGGACCTGGGAGTGATAATGCAGAATAACCTACAACCAGAAAAACATGTAAATACAATATTTGGAGATACAGGATGTTGAAGAATATTAGAGTGGCATTTCATTACATGGACAAAAATATGATGAGAAAGATAATTACTACAATGATTCGACCAAAAATGGAATATGCTGCCATTGTATGGTCCCCATATAAAAATAAGCATGTGAAAAACTTCGAGAGGATACAGAGAATGGCAACAAAGATGGTACCAGAGCTAGAAGATCTTTCTTATGAGGAAAGGTTGAAGGAAATAAATTTACCAACACATGAGCAGAGAAGAGAAAGAGGAGACTTAATATTAATTTTTAAGCTGATAACTAAGATGGAAGAAAAAGACAATGAGAGACTCATAACTAATAACTAACATAACTCGGAAACAAAGAGAAGGTCGATACACAAGAGGACATACAAAAAAACTAGGAAAAGGGAGATGCCTGAACAACATAAAGAAGTACAGCTTCCCTCATAGAAATGTAGAAGTTTGGAATGGACTAAAGGAGGAGGTGATATCGGTACAAAATGTGCACCAGTTGCAAGAAAGACTGGATAAATGTAGATACGGAGATGGGACCACACGAGTATAGCTCAGGCCCTGTAAAACACAACTAGGTAAATACACACACACACACACACGCACACGCACACGCACACGCACACACACACACACACACACACACACACACACACACACACACACACACACACAGCCTAGAAGCCTGGAACAACCTTGATGCAAAAGTGATTAATGCAAGAAGTATTCAGGACTTCAAAGGCAAGTTGGATAATAGTAGATTTGGAGACGGGACAGTACGAGCATAGCTCTTTTCCTGTATGTTACAACTAGGTAAATACACACACACACACACACACACACACACACACACACACACACACACACACACACACACACACACTCATAGGGTACTCCGTGGTGTAGGTGAAGCACGCTCGGTTCACAACCGAGAAGTCCCGGGTTCGATCCCCGGGCGGAGCGAAAACAGATGGGTTGTTTCCTTAAAACCCGAGCCTCTGTCCACCCAGCAGTGAATGGGTACCGGGTGTTAGCCGGGGTTTGTGACCTGCTCTCCGGGGTGCTGGCTTCGGTCAACACAAAGCACTAAGGATGAATGATAAAAATGTTGATATGGAGACGGGGCCACACGAGTATTGCTCTGGCCCCGTAAAATACAACTAGATGAATACAACTAGATGAATACACACACACACACACACACACACACACACACACACACACACACACACACACACACACACATACACATACACACATACGGGGGTTGCCGAGTTATCAGTACATGCTAGACCTGGAAGGGAGGATCTGCATTTAAGTTTCGCCGATAGTCGCTATTACATGTGATGTCGAATGACTCTAGTCATCCCATTGTGACTGTGAACCTTGCATTGGATTCCAGCTTCTGACAGGTGGAGCACCGGTGTGGGGAAGAGAGTTGGCATGCACCTTCAATAATCACATTTGTCTGCACTACCGTCAGAAATGGCGATCACTACACAGATGCATAACGGCACGCGCGGGTCAGAACATAACACACACACACCGCACGATGGTCAGGTTGATAATGTGACGGGCTCCCATTCTGTGGGTAGGCGGTTCGAATCCTCGTGCTCCCGGGTATTTTTCACTGACAAATTCGGGCGGTTACTGTCCCCCTTGAGCAAGGGGATGGGGGTGTGTGGTGTGTAAGGTCCCAGCATTGCCCAAAGATCGGTAATAATGAGCTCCAAGCTCGCACTGAGAGGGTGAAAACAGGCGATCGCGAGCCAGTTCGCGTGGACAAGACCATTGAATACACACACACACACACACACACACACACACACACACACACACACACACACACACACACACACACACACACACACACACACACACACACACACACACACACACACACACACACACACACACACACACACACACACACACACACACACACACACACACACACACACACACAGCTATGCATCTATATGTGATAATAACAAATATACCAGGGTGTGAAGAAGGTGGTAGGAGGCAAAAGGGTAATACATATCGGAATGATATAATAAAGCAGCTAACCAAAAATAAAATAAAAAACTTGATGCAAAGGGGATGGCTGATTATTATAAGGAAAACAGGGGATGTATTTTAAAGGAAGCGCCAGTGTAATGGGGTTAAACAGGATTGGGGGCAAGTATCAGAGGTGAGCTTCCATGTGACATGGGCGCGCTAGTTCACAATAATACATTCTGATGACATCTCAAAATGTAAGAGTGGGATCCAACTGGACATGGGTGCGTATACCCAATTGCCTAATTTAAAAAAATGTCTGTCGGCAAATGATTATGTCGACAAACTTGCATTTTCCCGATGGCGTGTTTAGATTATTACCTCCGCCAACGAAGTTGGAGAGGTTATGTTTTCACCCCGATCTGTCTGTCTGTCTGTCTGTCTGTCTGTCTGTCTGTCTGTTAGTGTACAGGATTTCTCGAAAAGTTGCTAATAGATTTGGACCAAACTCGGTATACCAAGTCTATTTGGTATAAGGAAGAACTGATTTAATTTTGGAGGAAATCTATTGACAACTGTTGCCATGGCAACCAATTGATGAAATATTCGGCTGGAGGTATGCGCTCATACTGAGTGCATATATATATATATATATATATATATATATATATATATATATATATATATATATATATATACGTATATTTGATTAAATATTCGGGCGGAGGTATGCGCTCTACTGAGTGCCCCCCCCCCCTAGTTGCTGGCTGTGATAAGCTTGTGTTTTATTACTGCAATTAAATTAGTAATACCCGAAAGTGTTCGGAACTTCCTCTCTATAGGAAGGGCCGGATATGTCATTGTGTGGTAGTTGATTTCCTTTCTTATCAAGTCTTACAAATGCAAACGTAGTCCTTTTCTCAGCATCATGTATTGATTTAGAGAGTTCTTAATTTCTGTGGTCGTTGACAATTGAAAATCTTCGAACTTCCATTAATATGAAATTCCATAATTCCTTGCCAATGCCAGGGGCACTCCAGACTTGAAGCATCAGGTTTTCATAGAATTACGTCTTCTCAGTAAATGACAAAATTGTCATATACCTTACTGTTTAGCGTTTGACAGTGCTTCATCAGGGGTTTTGGAGTATACCGGCATAAGGCCATGGTGTAACCTGGAATTGGACATAGGAAGTGTCTTTTACTTGTAAAGAGCAATTAGTTATCTGTAAGAGACAATCCGGCGTGGAGGAGGCCAAGGGGGCGCACACAAGGCTCGTGGCTGGGGCAAGTTGATGTTTCTTGTCGAGAGCTGCTTGGTATGGGAAAGGAGCCTGCATGGGGACTCGCGCGTGGTGACCCTCGGGAGTGGCGTCGTAGGGTGGGCGAGGAGACGCGCCCCCCGGCGTATGCCCCCAATGATTGATTGATTGCTGGGGGCATATGAACGGCGTTTTCGCAAGGTAATTGTATGAGATTCATAAGCTCAAATTATTATTGATAATTCTAGGTAATTATCCCAGTTATTCAAAACCAATTATTACAAAATAATAAACAGCATAATACGATTGTTCAGAGTATATGCTGTGTGTTTCTGGAAGATATTAATTTATTACTGACGATGATATTAACTCTAAAATAATTCCTGATGAAATAACAATGTATAGAACAATTGCTGACAAATAAATATAGGACGAAGAGATGTCGCACAAGGATACGCTAAAACATTTATGTTTGTGTTTATAAAAAGGTAAAAGGTGTTGGTTGTGGGAACTGTATGATGTATATATATATATGGTTAAAAACTATAACAATTGAGATACAGACAGTGTACTTGCAGTATAAGATGAGATTAGGAAACATCAATGAGTTCATTAAACGTATCTAAGCTCGAAAGCTTGTTTGTATTACTGTTTGCTTGTCTCAAAACAACGTTGCCATTTCTCAACAGGTGTTTACCAAATTTGAGATGCATCCCAAAAATGATCTATGAGCAAAGAGAACCCGTACCCGTGTTTGGGCTCCCTAGATCACTGCGGGGATCACTAATTATCTTCCGATGAGGCACCCGGACACCCGTATGTCTCTGCTACCGTCGCCATTTCCTTACAGATCTTCATCAAATTTGGCACGAAGGTCTAGAATCTACACCTTCGTTCATCTAGACTCTAGGAGTCTAGATGAATCCCTCAATAATGCATGGCTAAAGAAAATCCGGGTCCAGGCTTTTTTCGGATCACCCAAGAGAGATATCTACATATTTAATTTGACACCCATGCACAACGCTCAAGAACCTCTGCTAGATTAGGATAAAAAACAAGAGGCGGGAATTGGTTCACAAATAAGGCAGTGCATATGGAGAACTGTCTTAGCAAACCTTACTTAGAAAAAGGTTGATTTCTATATCAGAAGGAGAAATGATGATGACATCACAGTAGCTGCATTGTATTGGCTGACTGGCTTTTTCAATACTATATGCATAATATCATCATGTCCTCACACAATATATATTGATTACGGTGCCGAAAGTTCGTAGTCTCCTTGAGTTTGGCACACGATGGATTCGTGCAACAGCCTAAGGTTTCCAGTGTTCCAACAAGGCGCACAATGAAACAGCTGTGAAAAAAAAGTGGCGTGTTAATAGATCTGTGAGGAGTTCACAGAAACCAAGAGGCCCTTTCTTCCGTGCCTCGGAGATTGTTGCGGGAACTACAGATCGAACGGATGGCAATGGTCAACAATCGAGGTGCTTTATATGGCAAGGGATGTATCTATCATGAAGGACATGCGAGAATGGACTCTAATTTACTGTTGAATCCTTATCATTTTGTTTTCATGGGCCCATTTGTCTTTTCCATATCTCAGGCCATGGCAACGAGCAGAATGTATGATTCAGATATTCACAAAATGCACGTGTGTTCCGACATAGAGATCATTCAATACAGTATTTAATTATTATGCTCGTGTGTGCATGTTGTCAAGGAACCAAATATCTTTGAGGACACCATTGAATGGCGTTCGACGATTTTTGCGGTACAATTCACGATACACGCACTTGCTACGTCTATAGTTAGTGGTGTTATTGTTATCAATATCATAATACTTAAACTTATTGTTGTTATTATTTTTATCATTACTGTTACTATTATTATTGTTATTTTTATTTGCATGATTAATAACAATAATAATAATAATTATATTATTATTATTATCATTACTATTATTGTTATTATTAATATCATTATTATTATTGTCATTATCATTATCCTTAATTTCCTTACTTTTTTATTAGGTACTATTGTTATGATTATTATTATTGTTATCATTATTATTGTTGTTGTTATCATTATTATTGTTGTTGTTATCATTACCATTATTATCATTAGTATTCATTATTATTAGTATAATTATTAATATTATTATTATTATTATTATTATTATTATTATTATTATTATAATAATATCTACTATTATTATTATTATAGTTATTACTTGTATTGTATTATTGCTTGTATTACGTACGTACTATTGTTATTACATCATCATTATTACTATTATTATCATTATCATTATCATTATTGTTATCTTTATTATTATTATCATCATTATTATTTGGCAAGACTGAGAGATATGTCTTTTGTTTACTTTCTCGGTCACTCATGCATAGTGCTCACCAAGGAGAAAACTGTCAGCACTGCTTGTTCCTCAGTCTTATCACCTTGTGATGGGAAGGGAAAACACGTGCAAACAATCCGTATAGATCCTGTACATACAATCCTGCGGAGACCATAAGTTGAAGGACGCCATACGCTGGGAGACAAACACTTTTGAAGTTGAATTCATGTTTTCGCAAACGGAAGGAGTTTTATTCCTCTTTGGCTCCTAGAAGAGAGGGCTCCGCAGCATGCCGTCCTGGTTATCTTTTCTTGATTTTTTTTTTCAAGGCTGTATGTCAAGTCTATAATGATTTTTTTCTTCCCTTTTCTATATTGTTAGTTTGTTTTGTTTACTCAAGCAACTTTTAAGGTGAACAATATTCATAGGTACAATTTATTGTTTTAACTTCATTGTAGTAAGTCCTTACTTAATATTACGACACAAAAGTTCCTCCTGAAGGGTGAGCTTCATCCAATCTTCTTCGTCTTATTTCATCCTACTTTTTCTTCACCTCATATTTCTCTGAAGTATGCTGTTATGTTGAAAGAAGTGATGATGTTTCCGTTATGTTCTTTCTTTTCAGTTTTTTCTCTGAAAACTAATTACTGCGATCCTGAGAGAGAGAGAGAGAGAGAGAGAGAGAGAGAGAGAGAGAGAGAGAGAGAGAGAGAGAGAGAGAGAAGAGGAGAGAGAGAAGAGAGAGAGAGAGAGAGAGAGAGAGAGAGAGAGAGAGAAGAGAGAGAGAGAGAGAGAGAGAGAGAGAGAGAGAGAGAGAGAGAGATTCGTTTCTTTTCTTTTCTTTTTAGGTAAACATTCGGCCAATCCCTGCATGGTAATCCTGGCTGGGGGAAGGCAATACCTAAAGAGTTGCATCTCCTAGTATTGCATTTTGTGTTAGTCACAAAGGGAGAATGACGGAATACAATGGGATACAGAAATGGTTATCCTGAAAAAACTTTATTCATTCGGATATAGTAATGTCACATGGTAACAAGGAAGAGGGAATGGGAGCCTAAGCTGGGCGCATGAACGAATGGGAGGACCATGCGTTACAGCCAGCCTTTGTGCTAGTATACGAGGTTAGCATCATGTCGTTTAGGAAAATGAAGATATATTTCGTTTTCCTGGCTGACGTGCCACTCGTCTTGCGGAAGGAGAGTTTTTGAGCCACTTATCAGCGGTGTTTTGGGAGGTGCATGAGGCGAGTGGATGTGTCGGGTGCTGGCAGATGGAGCGCCACGTGCGTATCGGATAAGATGGCCGCGGGATTTATTCATTGCACAACATAGATTACTATAGACAATGGAGGGAAGCAAGATAACCCTGAATAGGAAGGTGGAACAGTAGCCTTACATAACAAAGAATTGGCCAAGGGCAAACAAAAAAAGAGGTAACACAAAGCCCGCTTAGTTGCCAGTTCCTATAAAGAAGACAGTAAGAAAATAAAGAAATGGGGGGGGGGTAATTTTAGTTCGGGAAGTGTCTTGTCACTCCTCTTGAAAAGATTTAAGTCGTTGGAAGGTGGAAAAATAGAAACCAGAAGAGAGTGCCAGAGTTTACCAGTGAAAGGGATGAAAGAGTAAAGATACTGATTACTCTTGCATTAGGAAAAT
>JACEEZ010010254.1:112500-172500 GCA_016584305.1 Chionoecetes opilio | reverse complement strand
CAGCAAAAAATTCACCGAAACCCCTAAAGGAGGATGACCAAGATTCAGTTAGGAAAGCTAGAAGATCGCCAGTAGATCGCCCTTTACGGAAACCGTATTGACGATCAGATAAAAGATTGTAAGCAAATAGATGCTTAAGAATCTTCTTATTAAGTATAAATATAGATTCAAAAGTTTTAGAAAGGCAGGAAGTCAAAGCTCTAGGACGGTATTTGAAGGATTAGAACGGTCACTCTTTTTAGGAGCAGGTTGGACGTGAGCAAACTTCCATCCAGCAAGGAAAGGTGGAAGTAGATAGACAAAGACGGAAAAGTTTAACCAGGCAGGGTGCAACTTCCCACTTCCTTTACGCTCCCACTTTCTTTATTAAGAACATCTACCTTTTTTATTATATAATTATCATCATTTATCATCACAATATCATTATTGCTATCATTATTATAATAATCATTCTCACTGAGTAGTGTTTCTTACATACAGTTAGTTGGTGGGCACAAATATTACTTAAAGCAGGCAAGTAATACAGGAATGTTTATACAGGATTCATTTAGGGTTGCAGGGCCTAGCTAGCACCTTCCTAGCTCGCTACTTGCGGTAGTCCATAGGCTCAAACGGTAAGAGAAAAGTAGAGCTAGGCAAGGCCAAGGAAATATAGTGTAAATTCCTTTGGCCTTGGGGCTAGGCATAGACAACTGTAGGAAGTATAGTTATTTTTTGCTGATAGCGAAATGACACTTGCATACAGTATTGGCGCTCATAGCTGTAATGTCAATAGAGGACAATTTATGAAGCGGTAGTGGCATGTTATCCCTGCTTTTAGAGAGCGTAAAAGTTTGGCAAAGTCGGATCTCAGCACAGTTGCTTCAAACGTGCACTGACTGTCGGCAGCCACGGACTAGCCCGCTTCCATTGTGCTGGGCGGCGTGGTTTATTCACTTATGCGACGGTGGAAGAGTTCATGAGGCTTAACATCTCATTTCAACACGCACTCCGGACCACCAATCTTTTATCGCATATTTGTGAGTGATTAAGTGTAAGCAAGACCTTAGCTGGTGGGGCAGGACGAAGTCCCGTTTTTCCTTCTTCATTCTGCCCACAGCTCACACACCTGTTCACCTGAACACCTGTTCTTTTCACACCTGCCTCCTCCATTCTTCCACGAAGGACGATGGAGAACACGCGTTTTGTATGTATGAAAGTGCAATTATCTATTTTTATAGCAATAATTGTATCAGTTATTGTTGCAAAAGAGATTGCAGACAGTAGGTATATAGTGGGTTTTTTTTTACGTTGGAGCCTCTGGCGCCTCAAATAAATAGGCTTTTTATCTTCCTTCCTTAGGCAGGGAATAGGTGGTTGACCCTACATATTCAAGAGGGTTGTGGTGATTGGCCCTAACCCGTGGTGGCGCAGGCTGGATATTCTAAGTGACACGTATGATGATTTTGAGACTCATGCTGCTTTCTGATGCCCTCCGCCGCACTCGCAGTCGAAGGTGAGATTGATGGTTATCTTCGGCCACCCGATGATGGAAAAAACAGTTGCTCCTGGCGGGACAATCATCCGGCCACCGCGTTAAAGATTGCCGAAATAGTTGACACCTGCGGGGTTCGAACTCGCGACCTTGAGGTCCCCACTCCCAGAAGCTACAACTCGGCCACCGTCTCCCCTAAATCATTGGTGATCGTAACAGCACTTCCATTGTCTTCCTGCGTTTATTTTTATTCTTCCCCTTTTATCACCCACTCCACTTTATTTTCTCTTCTCTTCCCTGGTCAATTTCCACCTCTATCCCTCTCAATATTATTCCATCAGAGAGAGAGAGAGAGAGAGAGAGAGAGAGAGAGAGAGAGAGAGAGAGGGGAGAGAGGAGAGAGAGAGAGAGAGAAGAGGAGAGAGAGAAAGAGAGAGAGAGAAAGAGAAAGAGAGAGAGAGGTTGTAAAGCAAACCTTAGACCAGGGGTCTCAATAACACGGCATCGATCCGAGTATGTCTGGCAACGGAAATCGCCACGGGCGGTCTTGCGGCGTTTGCACCAAAGAGGCTGCATGACAGGTAGGCTAACTAACCCAGCAAGGTGCACAGTCCCGAAGGACTTCCGCTCTTCTATATTATGTAGGTGCCACCAACGCATATTATTTTTTAATAGTGATCCCTCTCTCTCTCTCTTCTCTTCTCTCTCTCTTCGTCATCTCTCTCTTCCTCTCTCCTCTCGCTCTCTTCTCTCTCTCTCTCTCTCCCTCTCCCTCTCCCTCTCCCTCTCTCTCTTTTCTCTCTCTCTCTCTCTCTCTCTCTCTCTCTCTCTCTCTCTCTCTCTCTCTCTCTCTCTCTCTCTCTCTCTCTCTCTCTCGCTCTTTCACCATGTCCAATGCAAGTAATAGTTTCTTTCTTTCATAATGTATAGGCTTCAGAGTTTCAAATATTTCTGAAATATTCTATATAAAAATGTATATATTAAACATTTATGATGAAGAACATTTAAGAGCACCCTAAAGATTATTATTTTCAACCACAAACTTCTAACGTTATGTACACACACTTGTTTTTGTTGATTTCAAGATTTGTATCTTCTCCATTTTCAACACAATACTATGATTCACATCTTTCCTTATTTTATTGCTCAGTTCCATCTATTTGTTAAAAAGAAATCATAACGCATTACATTTTTTCCGAACCTCTTCAGCGTAGGAAGTACATTATTTATATATTTGTGTTGTCTTTGGAATGAACAAATTTTCTGCTCACCAAGGCAGATTATATGTTTACAGTATATTCACATATCAAAGTTAAGTAAGCTTAAAGAATAACTGTTTCTTCAAAGTAGTTCGTTGAGGTAAGGGTTAGGCGGTGTTTTTGTTTGTTATTTTATAATTTTGTAGCTTGTCTATCGACGATATTAATGCTCCTATTTCTCCCATGGAGTTCCCAAAACCCAAGTGACGCGCGCCCCTGATGACAGGAAGCGTCATGATTCACGGCCGACGGCGGTCTTAGGCCGGTGTCACACTATATGGCGCGTCCGCATGCGGCGCGCATGGTCTGTGTCATGTCACACTATGCGGCCAAGCCGCACAGTTTAAATCCAACAGCCACCGTGTGGCGGTTATCGGTGGATAGTCATACGTGATCCTCTTAATTTATAAGAGGAAGGTGATGAACTTGACGGGATCTGGGTATTGATGGGTTGGGGAGAATGGGGTGTTGGGGTCATAGTAAATGGTAACAATGTAGAGAATGTAGTTATAATGGAGTGTTAAACATGATGGAAATGTTAATTTCTGTGGACGTGGTCACTGTCCGGCAACGCCGCACGGCGCTCCCCTGCTACCAAGATCTTCGTGGTACATTTTCAACTATAACTCCTGTATTACGTACCAACCCTATATAAAATAAAATGTCCCCTATGTAAACCTTTCTGCCGACGTACAAACATTTTATTTATAACTCACGCCCCCGTATACCGAAAAGAATATAAGCCAAGCTATTAACATTTTCATCATATATACCACTTCATTATAACTACATGTTCTACATTGTTACCATTTACTATGACACCAACTGCTCACCTCACTCGATCCTCCCCAACCCATCAATACCCAGATCCCGTCAATTTCATCACCTTCCTCTTATAAATTAAAAGGATCACGCATGACTATCCACGGACAAGCGCCACACGGTAGCGGTTGGGTATAAACAAAAGGGAGTGTGACAGGTCTCGCATGGGTCGTAGAAATGTGTTAGACGTATCGGAAAGTGAGGTCGAGTTGTTGATTCCATTCTTTCTCTGACAGCTTTGCCTTGAATAACTACTCTGGCCCCGTCTTTGGGACAGAACTGCAAGGCCTAAAGCTGTAACCGACGGGTTATGAAAGTCTCACTCGTGATCAAAGCTCGTGGCAAGCTATTGGTCTTTTTGGGATTTTCAAGACCCGTGGGAGCGAACTCCCAGTGTTGGAGGCATCTAACACAGCAGTATCTTCTTTCCATACACTGTAATTTTTAATTCAATACATGGTCACATATTTACTGAATTTAGAAAGCATTTTTTGAACTTTAAGTGAATTTTTTGAATTTGAATTAATCTTTGCACCATGCCCACTACCATGCGAGAATGTGAGGACTGTGGAATCCAGTGTAACTCCAAGTTTTTTTAAGAAATTCGTCGGCGTGTAGCTTTATTAGGTAAGTTCAAATTATAGATTAGGTTATCTCTCTCTATTAGGTTAGGTTATCTCTCTCTATTATGTTTGCATCATTACTTGGGTCGTTGGAGCGTCTCACATAAATCAATCTATCTTGTGATAAAAAATTGGAAATGGGTGTGTTGGTTAATAGAAGTCAACCTTATAATATATTGCCTACGGTTCTATGAATCACAGAGGAAACAGAAGTTTGTTTAGTAGCCTCACAATACTTCAACATTCGTAATTGATCGACGCAAACTTGTTGAGCCTTACACGAAGCATTGATAGTTTTTTAAACATTTCTATGAATGCATAAAAAAGGCTTCACTAATAATTTATCGAAATAACTACTCAATGAACGGATGTGAATTTCCAATGTTACCGAAGAGACTTTAGGATAATTGTAAGCAACGACCTCAAGGCCAGTAAACATTGTTCAGAAGTTGTTAAAAGGGGTAACAAATTAACCGATTTCATAGGGATGACATTCGAGTATAATTCTGAAAAAGCCATTCCTACACTTTTCGATGCGATAGTGCGTCCTCATCTTGAATATTGCGTTTAGTTTTGGTCACCCAACCATAGAAAAGATATGAAAAAGCTGGAGAGAGTATAAAGATAAACTATTAAAATTATTCCGCGCCTGCGCAGCAAGCCATACGAAGAGCAATTGAAGGAAGTTTTCTTTACGAGGAGACTTAATAGATCTGTTAAAAATGTTATATAGGTTCGATAATGTACTAACATAAACAACAATTTGTATATTGATTGGACAAGTATGAATGGTATTAATGGATACAAGATCATCGGCAAATAATTTCGGTTACATGAACCGAATCACTTTTTCTTTAATAGAGTTGTTAATATTTGTAACTTTGGTTTGTCTTGGGCAACTTCAATGCTACTACTGGCACTGTGAGAGATGGCTACGAGTTATGTGTTGGTCCCCAAGGCTCCGGTACCAGAAACATTAACAGTTATCTCCTGAATTTTGCGAGGTCCAGAGGGTTGAAAATTGCAGGTTCTTGGTATCAGAAACCAGAGTTGTACCGCTGGACATGGTATAGTAATGCCGGAGGGGTAGCTAAAGGTCCGTCCACACTAGCGAGCAATGCCCGCGGGCAAAAGCGAGCAGTTTGCCTGTTGACGGGCTCACCGCTTGTGCCCGCGGGCAAATGAGTAAAATGCCCGTGATGGTAGGTGAACGATTTCACCAGGCACTGCCTGCCGCGCGCGGCAGTGCGTCGCTGCCAGACATACGAGGTTACATGTGGAGCTTTGGAGTGGAGAAGTGGAGCAACTTCTTTTCCTCCACTTTGTCCTTTTTCTTTTTCAGGCACATTACAATGATTATGGTACACACTGCCAGCTTCTTACGGTCCTTTCTGCTTCGCATTGTTGTTGTACCGCACACAGTCTTCCTGAATAGAGAACGGCAACACTGCCTGGCTGCCCAGCTGCTCGCCTCTGACTGGGCCAGGCAGGCTCTGCTGTGTGGACGACAGTTTCAGTGTGCCCGCGGGCTTTTCCCGTGACGAGCACTGCCCGGCGGGCTTTGCCCGCTAGTGTGGACGGAGCTTACGGAGATCGACCACGTCCTCGTTAGTACTCGTTGGAGGATCCTCCAGAACTGCAGGGTTTACCGGAGTGCTGAGTTCTTTGGAACAGATCACATACTTGTTGCTGCTACACTTAAGCTTCATGTCAAGTCCAGAAGAATCTCAAGAGGTAACCATACTGTGTTTCATCTTTAGAAACTGAAAGACTTGACATGTGCCCATGGGTATGCAGTGGCAGTCTCTAATATGTCTGATTTGCTCGGTGGCCTCGAGGGCCCTGTACAAATGTGGGATATAGTCCGGCAGCCGAGGGACCAAACCTTGTTTTAACGTCTTAAGTTTTTTTTATTGTAGATTCTGCTTGTCTAGATCATCAGTTTAAAGAAATGCATTACTGGACAGCTGTCAGGATTGAGCATTTTATGATATTTAAAAAAATATGTTTTGAAGTGAACATAAAAATATTTTCATGAAAATGGTCTTAACATCTAGCATTTGATCCGATATCATTGCCAGCCTTCAGCCTACATCCCGGGGCAACAACTTGGAGGAACTGGCTGACCCCCTTTTTTATTAGCTATACATGTTTTTGTTTTTGTTTTTTTACAAATAGAAATACATAATACCTTGGTAAATATAAAAACATAAATGGTAGAAAAAAATAAACGCAGAGCTCTCATATTCGTTGGGAACTTCTTTCCACTTAACATTTTTCCAGCACCTCCAAATACAGCTTTTAAAATTTCTGCCAGACCAGATATCCTGCCATCAGTGTCCCAACAGCACCAATAAATAAAGCTCATTGCATATGCATTACCCCTAATCTGGGAATAAATTTGGAAATAGACTTGGATATGCACACTTTGTTTGAACAGCGACTTTGTAAAGTTGCTGGTCAGCTGTGAAGAGAGTAAAGTTCTGTCCTGTCTCCTGACTTATTCTTTATACTTTAGTCACTGCAGTCATGATTGTGTCTGGATGTGCAGGTGGCATGTCAATAAGTGGTAAAGTGGAGGTAAACAGCTTCAGTCTTGGGCTGGAGAGGTTCTCCTTGCTCACGACTGAAACGGGTATTACGTATATCTATGAAACTTGGGACACCCTTCACCCTTTGTGACATCTTTCAAGAAGAATATGACATCTCTCTTAGCTTTCTGGTTAGCTACAGCTGTATGTGCAAACAATTTTAGTGATGGAACCTGTTTTTTGAGAAACTCTGGTGGAATAGCAGGTTTACTTAGGCCATTGTACCCGAGTACTTCAAACTCATAATCAATTTCCTTTGTCATCATAGTTTTCTGTAAGCGTGGTATATCTTGCTCAACATGGTGACATTTATTATCTGGCTGTGTTATGAGCATTGCCAAGGAATGTGTCTATATCTTGCCTAACATATCTGGGACCTTTGTCATAGTCTAAGGATATGCTGTAGTGTTTTCTTTCCAGATCAAGTTGTTTGGCCTCATGACAAATCTGGGTCTTCACCATGGTTACAGCCATGTCCGTGCCATCGTCTTCTGGGTCTGCAATGATGCGTAATGTTTTCTCAGCCTCACTGTGAAAGGCGATTATTGTGGCTATCCCTGGTGAAGAAAGAATCAATAGATCTTTACCAAAGTGTTCAGAAAGTCTATGTACAAGCATTTGTCGGGAGGGCACACAGCCCCCATTTTCTAAATATAAGTTGTGCAGATCAACTGAATTCCAAATATGTGTCTTGTCAGCTTTGAGAACCCTGATAATGCCTTCCAAAGCTTCATCAGACTTAGCAACATCTTGTGCAGAATGTGTTGCTTTAATTGCTGCAGTTGTGGATCTTGATGACATAAACTTTGTGCGGCAGTCTACATGGTAGCGAGCATCGGCCGCATGTAAATCACTTACTGCACCACCCACCCTAACCATAACCTCATAGGTAAGTGGGGTAATTCTTTCTCGCTGTCCTTTAGTACTGCCAATGGTATTCAGCAGGGGGGGATTTTATCCCCCTACCTGTACAATGTGTACACGGATGATCTCGGTGCCAACCTTCGTGATACAGATATCGGTTGGCACATACATGATGGGTGCATCAACTCACTGGCTATGCTGATGATATGGTACTGCTCGCACCCACTGCGGATGCGTTGCAGGACCTTATCAATGTGTGTCAGGTGTATGCTGCCAAGCATGACATTGTCTACAACACCACTAAGACAGAGTGCATGGTAGTATCACCGGCACGCGCTCAGGTGAATTACCTGAAAACAGCATGGCTCGGTGGGTCTGCCCTCACTTTTGTGGATAGATTCGCATACCTAGGCCATGTTATATCCCACGACATGACTGATGATGATGATATCATCAAGCAGACCACCAAGCTTCTTGTCGTGGGAAATACTGTACAGAGGAAATTCTCCTAGTGTAGCAGAGAGGTGAAGATGGAGTTATTCAGGAGTCACTGCTACTCTATATACTGCAACTCGCTGTGGTCGCGGTACAAGGTGGCCACTATGAACCACCTTAAGGTCTGTCACAATAACATCCTCAAGAGGCTTCTGGGGCTGCCCAGGTGGTGCAGCTCGTCCCTGGCTTTCGCTAGGAACGGGGTGAACAATCTGGATGTGATCCGTCGACACTCCGTGTTCAGTTTAAGGAGTAGGGTGGGGCTCTCTACGAACTCCATCATCACCTCTGTCAGGCGGAGCTCGGCCTATGTATGTGGACCTATACAACAGCGGTGGCTGGGTCTGCTGTTTGTGCAGAAGGTGGGTATGTTTTTCAATGTACTTTGATACTATGTCCCCTAATGTGCCTGTACTTTGTTCCTGTTTTTTGTTTTTCCTCTAGTAGGCTACTTAAGTTTACTCCTTGGCTTGTTCTTATCGCTTTGTTTTTTGTCTGTATGCCTCTGGGCGAGAATAAAATAATAATAATTATTATTATTTGTCTAAAATGTCTTCCTTTAGCAATGGCTTGTGTTCTTTTCTCTTCACTTGTCTTTTTTACCCTTCCGGATGTCTCTTTTACAATTTTTAGTGATTCTTGCAGTGCTCTTCAATCGCTATGTAATTTTAACTCTCCCCATCCGTTGGTCAATGCCATCCTGGAATGGCTTTATCTGTTAAAGAGGCGAGGCCGGACGGTCAGCTTTTGTTGGGTTCCGGCACATGTGGGTGTTGCCGGTAATGAGGAAGCTGATGCCTTGGCAAAAGCTGCAGCTAGAAGACCAGCTCTATCACATTTTGTAGTGCCAGCTACAGACCTACGCTCAGAAATTCATAGATCAGTTCACACTAGTTGGCAGGAGCGATGGAATAATAAAGGACAAAATAAACTACGCACCATCCACCAAAGTATCGAGAACTGGAGCTACTTCTGTCTCTCCCGGAGATGGGAGACTGCCTTGGCACGATTGCGTATTGGTCACACTTTATATACACATGGGGAGGCGGTAGCAGAGTGGTTAGCGTCTCCGACTGGCGTTCTCGGTGACCCGAGTTCGATCCCCGACAAAAACCAAAACCTTTCTGCATCGTCGAGTGGCCTAAGAACACCAACATGCCCTGCCCCATTAACTCTACCTTCGATTGCGAGTGCATCAGAGGGCGTCACTATAAAAATCCTGCCTGCGCCACCACGGGCGAGGACCAATCATCACAGCCCTCAAGTGAACCTCCAGAGCCAAAAAAAAAAAAAAAAAAAAAAAAAAAAAAAACATGGATTCCTCATGGAGGGAGGCCACCCTCCTTACTGTGATGATTGCTTGCTTAACTGTGCGGTACTTGCTGGTCGAGTGTCCTAGTCTTGGGGACCTACGTGAGACATCTGGCGGCTTAGCTTTTGTGTGGACAAGTGTCTGTTTGTGAGGTGGAGTCTGTTTGGAAACAAAAGCAAAGAAAACGGGCGTTAAGGGGAATACTTACTAATATTGACTTGATCAACAAAGGCATGTCCAGGCGTCCTACGACAACAAATCCGTCTTTATTTATCATTAAAGGGGGAGAGGGAGGGGGCACGAATTGGAACACTCGCCGACGTCGGCGAGAATTCCTATCGGCGACAGTTATAGGTATGGTTTTGAGCATATATGATATATGAGGCATTCAATTTCGTACAGAAATGTCTTAACCACCCGTATATACCCCCATCTCCTGCTCAGAGGACATTTCTGTACGAAATTGAATGCCTCTTATATCATATATGCTCAAAACCATACCTATAACTGTCGCCGATAGGAATTCTCGCCGACGTCGGCGAGTGTTCCACTTCGTGCCCCCCCCGCTCCCCCTTTAATGATAAATAAAGACGGGTTTGTTGTCGTAGGACGCCTGGACATGCCTTTCTTGATCAAGTCAATATTAGTAAGTATTCCCCTTAACGCCCGTTTTCTTTGCCTTTGTTAGTAAACAGACTCCACCTCACAAACAGACACTTGCCCACACGACACCGGTGTTGGGGGGAGGACGGTGCCTATACCGTCTCTCCCTGGCATTGGGAGAGAGGTGTTTCTCCCCGGGACATGAGGTCCATACCTTTATTGAGAGGGTTGGCCCTATAAACAAGTTATGATATTTTTTTAAATTTTTTATTATTGCTTTTAATGCACTATTGTTCTTTTATATATTTGGCTCTTATATATATTTTGATTATATCTTAATTTTTTTTTTTAATATTACTTTTACTGTCTCTTGTGTAAGCCGGCGTCAATAACCCCGCAGTTACAGCGCCTTTAAACTATAATATCTATCTATCTATCTTCACTTGTATAGACTTGCATACATAGGCTGGTCTCCAGCGAAAGGGATTTTTTTGGATCTTTTTCAACCTTACATTCTTCACCACAGAACATGCACTCGTGTAAGAAGTTAAACCTAGGGACTTCTGAACGCCTTTTTCTTGGTGGTTCAATAGATGTGTTAGCTTCTTCCTCTGCATGCTGACGTTTCAAAGCCTTTTTAATTTCCTTTGGATGAAGATATTTTTCAGCACATCCCTTGTGAGCTTTGAGTACAAGTTCCTTATTTTCATTATACTGTGGCTGTAATCTATTGTGTAGGTCATCTTTGTAAAGTTTACTACTTTTGATGATATTTTCAATGCGTTTGGCTTTGACATTATTATATTAGTATTTTGGTTTTGTCACTACAGTTATACTTCCAGTGAAAGTATCACTCGTCTTCCATGATCTGTGAATTATGGTGATGAATTTTTCCTTAACACCTGGAGACAGAGATCGTAATTTCCATTGTAATTTGGGTAACATTAGACAATTTTTAGTGAATATAAGCAATATTTTATAGATATGACCTGTTTAGTATCCTTGTCGACTAACAAATTTGAAATATTCAGTTACTTTTCGTAATTTTATGGTTCGACAACAGACGATTTTATATAGCAAAGGAAAGATCTGGGCGTGTAGAGATAAAAGCTCCTAGTGCCTCACTGGATCATGGCTGGCAGTATCCACACACTTATTACCTCAGTTTGAACCTAGAGAAGAGATTAGCGATTAGAAAAATTGCAAATATAAGGACAATTAAAACAAAACAAAATTTCAATGAAAATACTTCGGCATTTTCATACTTTGTGCCATAACTCAAATTTCTCAATACTGACAGCTGTCCAGTAAAGACGGTTGTTTAATAAAAGGTTTGAGCAAGAAAAATTCACAGTAAAAAAAACTTTAGACGTCAAAACAAGGTTCACCCTGAAATAGCAATTGGCGGCCGGACTAATACCTTCAAACGTGAAACTCTCCTGGCTGCCAAAGAGTGTATTGGGGAGCGTCCGAGATCAAGGTGTGGTTTTGTCTCGACGGAGACGCTGGGAAATATCGAGGAGAGTCGCGCTGCCAGGCTGGCTGGGAACCAGGACCAGCACAGGGCTCTGTCACGCCGGACTAGAACCCTCCTGGGGAGAGACAAGGAGAGGTATGTCAGGAGTCTAGCTGAGGATGTCGAGGGTCATTTGAACGTTAATGACCTCCGACCCGCCTACCGAGCCCTAAAGAAGCTCCGTTCTAAGTCTCCATCTCGGGCGAGTGCTATTCGAGCAGCAGATGGGCTCCTCGTGTCGGACATGGATGGGCAGATGTTTCGTTGGGTTGAGTACTTTGGGCAGTTGTTCACGGTGGACCCTCCAATTGAGCAGCTTCACACCATTTGATTACGGGCAGTGGATGCCGATCCTCCCATTGACGAAACCGCACCCTCTCTTGACGAAGTCAGAGAGGCTGTAGCAAAGTTGAGGGGTGGAAAGGCAGCTGGTGTTTGTAATATCAGTGCGGAGCTCCTCAAAGCTAGGGGTGAGGCCATGATCCGCGGTTGCATGCTGTCCTGACTGCTGTGTGGCAATCAGGTACCATTCCTCCTGACTGGAAAAGGGGGCTGGTCGTCCCTATTTGGAAAGGGAAAGAGGACCGTCAGGACTGCAGCAATTACCGCGGTATTACACTGCTCAGCGTGCCAGGCAAGGTGCTTGCCCATCTATTGCTGACACGGATCCGCAGTCATCTGCTGAGGCATCAGAGACCTCAGCAGTGTGGGTTCACGCCTGGTAAGTCAACAACTTTATTTGTATTCTAGCGCTTCGTGTCCTGGTGGAACGCCGACGTGAGTTTCGACAGGGGATGCTTGCAGCCTATGTTGATCTCAAGAAGACGTTTGCCTCAGTGCATCATGAGTCACTCTGGGATTTTCTGCAACTTCGCGGGAGTGCTGCAAGGACTATTTGTTTGATGACTGATCTGTACTCTGGGACTGAGAGTGCTGTGAAGTGTGGGGGAGGTGTATCCAGCTTCTTTCCTGTTAATACAGGAGTGAGGCAAGGGTGTGTCCTTGCCCCATCACTTTTCAACACTTGTATGGACTGGGTATTGGGCAAAGTTGTAGATCAAAGTGATTGTGGAGCATCCCTCGGCAACATCAAGATCACTGATCTTGTTTTTGCCGATGATGCAGTAATCTTTGCTGATTCGCTGGAGGTCCTGGTGATGGCTCTCGAGGCGCTGCACGAGGAGGCAAAGCCTTAGGGACTTGAGGTCTCCTGGCTTAAGACCAAGGTCCAGGTGTTTGGAGGCTTACTAGATGAAACAGTACAGTCTGTTCATGCGTGCGGCGAGGACATTGAGATCTTGGAAAGTTTTACATACCTTGGTAGTGCAGTCCATAATGACGGCAGGTCACGTCAAAAAGTCTTACGGCGGATTGGAATAGCCCACGGTGCTATGGACTCGCTCAGCAGGAGTATTTGTCGTTGTCGGTACCTGTGCAGGAGGACAAAGATCCGGATTTTCAAGTCGCTTGTGATCTCTGTCTTACTCTATGGTTGTGAAACATGGACACTAAATAGCGACTTGAAGAGGCGAATTGATGCCTTTGGTAATAAATGTCTTCGCAAAATCATGGGGTATCGCTGGGATGATTACGTGTCAAATCAACGATTGCACCGTGGAACTGAATTGAGGCCTATTACCTGCATAGTCTGTCAGCGCTAACTTCGGCTATATGGGCATGTGGCACGCTACCCTGAAACCGATCCTTCCCATCGGATTGTATCTGTAAGAGACAATCCGGCATGGAGGAGGCCAATGGGGCGCCCACAAGGCTCGTGGCTGGGGCAAGTTGATGTTTCTTGTCAAGAGCTGCTTGGTATGGAAAGGAGCCTGCATGGGGACTCGTGCGTGGTGACCCCCGGGAGTGGCGTCGTAGGGTGGGCGAGGCGACGCGCCCCCCGGCGTTTGCCCCCAATGATTTACTGATTCCAGCATAAGTAGTTAATAGTAACACGGTTGAGGAATTTAAGAAGAAACTAGATAAATACTTAGCATCAACTGCTCATCTCGATTACTTTGGACTTATGTATGTGAATTTGTTTCGTTTATTTTTTACTTAACTTCATTTTTACTTTACTCACTCCTTAATTTAGCACCAAAGGAGCTTTTCTATGGAACTCACTTCCCGAACGAGTGGTTACAGCTCGCACACTATTGAAATCTCTCTCTCTCTCTCTCTCTCTCTCTCTCTCTCTCTCTCTCTCTCTCTCTCTCTCTCTCTCTCTCTCTCTCTCTCTCTTTCTCTCATTGTTTTCTTTTTCCGTGCATCCTTCTTTCGGCCAACACTAATGGATGCCCACATTGCACAGTACCCCGCGTGTTTAAGGACAGGTATCATTATGGTCACCTGGGCGTGGGAAACGGAAAAACTTTCTTGACAACCTACTTGGAGGTTTCTGGAGGCAATTTAATACGTTCATGGGTTTAGATCGTTTTCAGATTTTTATTTGCTGAGTTTGTTCTGATGTTTTATGATGTTCCTGGAATTTGCGTCGTGCAAGTACTGGCAAGATGAGATGAAATAGTACAGGCAGGGAAGGCAAGGGATCGACGAACGAGAGAAAAGCAGTGGAAACAGTAGAGGCGGGAAGGCACGGAATGAACGGACGAGGAAGGCACCGCAGAGGTTGTAATAACAGGGAAGGGAATGGACGGTCAGGGAGAGGGGACAGAAGTTTATGGTTTGAAAAGAAAAAACGGGAAGATAAAGTAAACGAGAGAGAAAAGACGTGTAGCCTAAATCTTGAAAAGTAAATAGATTGGTGCGTGTTTGAGAGAGAGAGAGAGAGAGAGAGAGAGAGAGAGAGAGAGAGAGAGAGAGAGAGAGAGAGAGAGAGAGAGAGAGAGAGAGAGAGGAGAGAGAGAGAGAGAGAATGTCTTACTTCATGTGGATGGACAAGGTATTGTTGTGGTTTGGGTGAGTGGATGAGCTTTGATTTTTCGTCACACCTAAAACTCAGAGAACACGACTTACCTCACATCACTTACCCGACTTACTACAAGATTTGTAGAAACTGAGCATGGGCTATGTAACTTATGGTCTATGACGTACTGATGCGTCGTTCTAACCTCGGGATCAGACACTTCGCCATTCCACAATTCACACAATACCTAGTAGTAAGTAGTATATGCATTGGGGCTCTCACAGTCCTTCCGCATAATAGCTCAAAAGGAGAAAACTTACGTGAGCTCTGAGGTGCCTCACGGTAAACGAAGAGGAGTGGGGCAATATAGCGAGGTCATTCTTTAGGCTGTTCGTGAGCCATGCGCTTCAGCATTTTCTTTATAGAATGCCATTACATTTTTCGCACAACACGGTACACTTTGGATGATAAGATGTGGTCCGTAGACCTTTGCAGGTTTGTACCCTGAGCAGTTCATCCATCATCGCTGACGTGAAATGTGTGCCACGGTAGTTGAGAATCTGAATTGGAATTTTTTGTTACGATGTTCGTCTCTTATGTTTTTTTTTATATGAACAACTTCGGTTCACCTTCTACTAAAATCAATTAGAGTGAGGATATACCTGGACCCATCACTTGGTCGACTAGCCGTAAGAACTTTTCCTATACATCTCCTTCATTGTTTCCCTTTAACCACTTACAAATTTCTATCAGATCGCCCCTTACTCAGTTTTGCCTCTTGATTAAGTGTAAATTTAATAGCTTCAATCTCTTTTCATAACTAAAGTTACGCATCCCCTGTATAATTTTGGTCATCCTTCTCTGCACTGATTCTAACAAGGCTATATCCATCCTGTAATACGGAGAGCAAAACTGAACCGCATAGTCTAGGTGGGGTCTGACTAGAGCCAAATAAAGTTTTAGAATAACCTCAGCACTTCTACTTTTAACGCTCCTGGTAATGAATCCTAAAACCGTATTAGCTCTATTTCTAGCCTCAATACATTGTTTCCTAGGACGGAGGTCTGAGCTTACCCGCACTCCCAAATCTTTCTCACCTTCTGATCTTTTCAGCGATACATTGTGTATGGTGTACCTATTAGCAGGATTTTTCTATCAATATTAATTACGCTACACTTGTCAATATCAAATTCCATCTGCCACCTGACTACCCACTCGTTTAACTTATCTAAGTCTCCCTGCAAACCGTTTACATCAGACTGTGATCTAATAATCCTACCTACCTTAGTATCACCTGCAAACTTGCTGATATCACTGCTAATCCCACTATCCAAGTCGTTGATGTCAATGAAAAATAGTAATGGACACAAAACAGATCCCTGTGGAACCCCACTTGTTACCTGCCCCCTGCCCGTACTGTGTGTGCGTGTGTGTGTGTGTGTGTGTGTGTGTGTGTGTGTGTGTGTGTGTATGTGTGTGTGTGTGTGTTATTCACCCACGGTCTTGATCGTATGTTGACTCGTGATCGCCAGCCATTACCTCCTGGAAAGAGCTTACAACAGCGTTATGTTAACCTAAAACAGTTACACGTCTTACAATGGTCAGTTACTATTTTTTAAGTGAGCCACTTCGATAAACGCATTCACCGAGAAAGCCTTATCAAAGACTACTGTATACAGTAGTCTTTGGGCTTACCTACAACATTTTAATGTAACTTCACTAAATATAGAGCTAGGTTGCTGGTGCAATGTACTAATGGATAAATATATGACATGGAAAGAATACTTAATAGTATAACACATCATAATTACTGGTGACTCATTCAAGGGCAATCTTATCCACTTCGTCGCGGGTACCCGACACGCCTTTACAACCTCCAAGCCGGTATTTCTCGATTGTACATGCATTTCTGAAAACTAGAAATCCAGTCTCACGAAAAAATTGTGATTAAGAAAAATAACAAATGGTTATGATAGTAATAATATTGAAAATGATAATAGTAATACTAATAATAATAACATTAATAATAATAATGGTGACTGATAGTAATACTAACAATAATGATACTTGTCATTATTATCATCATCATTATTATTACCTACTATTTTCTGAGAGCAGCAAAGTAAGTTAGGAGGCACGCCATGAATATCATCGCAACATACAGACAGCGGCAGCTTGAAAGCTATGTAAGCAGAGTGCAAACAAGCGACCACGATATCCAATATTGTAGCTACTGGTAACTGCCAACATGTGATATATATTGTGTTCATGAAAAATAGTGATAAAAATCATTTATTTACATCCATACGATATATATGCAAGCTGCAGATTTTGCCGCGGAAGGTAAGACTATTATCACTTTATTGCAATATCATATTCTAGTGTTATTGTATGAATGACAAAAATCACTTACGTATCTCCATACAATATACTGCAAATGCTGCCGTGGAAGGGATGACTGTTATTAGTTTATTGTTATAATCGACATTTGTTAACATTTTATGGTTAAGTCAGTAACTATTCAGTGGTGAAGCGGTGGAAGAGGGAGAAGACTGGGTCATATTGTGTATATATATATATACTAGCCGCAAAGCCGCCCTCCGGGCGGACTTTTTGACTAGCTCCTGCGGAGGGCTATTGGTGGGCCTTCGGCCCACCAAACACAGACTCTCCAGATAGCCCCTTCTAGCTTTCCTGAAATCATGGATGTAGAAATGTATGTATTAACGCCAACCTATTCACATCACCCCCAACCCATTCACTCACCCATTACCCATCACCCCCCACCCATTCACTCACCCATCACCCCACACCCATTACCCATCACCCCACCCATTCACTCACCCATTACCCATCACCCTACATCAAGGTTTCCTCAATTCTCGCAACCCACTTTTTTTTTCACAATTATCGCTAATAGGCTGCTAAAAAAAAAGAAAAAAAATGATCGGATCATCTCATAATTGGGCTTAAAACCTTCCCCTGGTCAAACCGGTTCCAAAAATGTGCCATATGAGTTGATTGCGCCACGGGGTGCGGAACCTATACGACCAACACACACACACACACACACACACACACAACACCACACACACACCACACAACACACAACACGACAGAGAGACACACTTTTGCTTATATTATTATAGATTACCCATCACCCCCCACCTATTCCCTCACCCATCACCCATCACCCATCACCCCCAACCCATCACCCCCCACCCATTCACTCACCCATCACCCCACACCCATTACCCATCACCCCACCCATTCACTCACCCATTACCCATCACCCTACATCAAGGCTTCCTCAATTCTCGCAACCTACTTTTGTTTTCACAATTCTCGCTAATAGGCTGCTAAAAAAAAAAAAAAAAAAAGTGATCGGATCATCTCATAAGTGGGCTTATGACCTTCCCCTGGTCAACCTGATTCCAAAAATGTGCCATATGAGGTGTTTGCGCCACGGGGGGCGGAACCTATACCACACACACACACACACACACACAGACACACTTTCGCTTTTATTAATATAGAAGATATATTATATTGTGTGTAAACATATATTTTTCCTATTCGATCATCATCTATACGCAGTAAATGGCCACCCCGATGTTACAACAGTTGAAAACATCTATGGAATTTTTCTTACTTGATAGTTTTATCAAGCGAAATATGGATCTGTCATGAATTGTTAAAGCTTGAGCGTCTTTTGAATGTGCTTACGGAATGGACGCTTTGTCTGTGTGTGTATGTGTGCAGATCTGTGTTGTTGATTCATGATTATTATCGTTACGCAGTCACTCGCATTCACAGCAGAGTTCCCCTTCACTGAATAGACAGCATGATCAATAGAAACACCTACCGGGACCTTGCAGTACCTCTAATGGAAGTAGTACTCCTAAAACAATGCATTTATTATTTCGCTGTGAGGATGTGCCAGGAGGAATGCGTCACGTGCGAAGGCTGCATGTCCCCAGTGCTGCAGCGATGGCTAGCAGAGCGGTGTGGCGGGAAGATAACGAGGTGATGCAGTTGTATACTGCCGTCGGGAGAGACCTATGTGCGATAAGTCCTTACTGACTACCATATTCTGCCTTTCCAACGATCACTTTGCATCCCAGGACGATCGGAAACTACTACTTATTTTTCACTATGATGTGTGTGTGTGTGTGTGTGTGTGTGTGTGTGTGTGATAAGGCGGCGGAGTTTAGTTCACGGATATCCCTTCATCTGACATCCTGAGGCAGGGACGCATCATGCGGATAACGATGAGATAACTTTCCATGCTGATGTCATCCTTGAAAACATATAGTAGAGGACCCTACCATTGAGCCCGTGACCAATTTCTCCTGATCAAGGTTTGAAGGTGGTTTTTAAATGACTTGAGGATACTGAACAAAATAAGCCCCCATGTCCCTCGCAAAAGTGCGGGCTAACTCCGCCAGGGGGCAAAATCCAAGATGGCCACCGTGAAAACTAGATTATCATATCTTCACTCATTTAATAGCTATTAATATGTTCTTGGTGTCTAAATGTATGTCTTTTAGGTCAAGGAAAGCAATAAAGACATCATTGAGTAGATTTGTGGACAAAAAGTCATTGTAAATTAATATTTTAGTAAAAAATGGACACGAAAAATGTCAATAATCGTCAATAATCGTATCAAGCATATTTACTCATTGATTTACAGTTAAATTTATTAAGATATGACTGCCTTATTATCATCTTTTTAATAACATGTCCATTTATGTATGATGTATGAAGCACTCATGCGAAGACTCATATTATACAGCCTGTGCTGTGGTGCTTCTGTGCCTGAAGATGACAAATGTCAACTGGTGATTTTGAGAGACCCATCATCATCCTTCCAAGAATGTGAACAGAGCTATGTCTTACTAGAATCAAACCCAAACATCATAACTATCGTTGCAGAAGAGTTTGAAAGGATAAAAAATTCAGGTACTCCAATGGCGAAATACTGAATATCTTTTCTTGAGATGACTGAGATTCTGATGATGAACTTGCATGCCCTAAGAATGCTCACGGTGATTGTTCACGGTGGACCCTCCAACTGAGCAGCTTCACACCACTGGGTTACAGGCAGTGGATGCCAATCCTCCCATTGACGAAACCGCACCCTCTCTTGACGAAGTCAGAGAGGCTGTAGCAAAGTTGCGGGGTGGAAAGGCAGCTGGTGTTTGTAATATCAGTGCGGAGCTCCTCAAAGCTGGGGGTGAGGCCATGATCCGCGGGCTGCATGCTGCCCTGACTGCCGTGTGGCAATCAGGTACCATTCCTCCTGACTGAAAAAGGGGGCTGGTCGTCCCGATCTGGAAAGGGAAAGGGGACCGTCAGGACTGCAACAATTACCGCGGTATTACACTGCTCAGCGTACCAGGCAAGGTGCTTGCCCATCTATTGCTGACACGGATTCGCAGTCATCTGCTGAAGCATCAGAGACCTCAGCAGTCTGGGTTCACGCCTGGTAAGTCAACAACGGACCGTATCCTAGCGCTTCGTGTCCTGGTGGAACGCCGACGTGAGTTTCGACAAGGGATGCTTGCAGCCTATGTTGATCTCAAGAAGGCATTTGACTCAGTGCATCGTGAGTCACTTTGGGATCTTCTGCGACTTCGAGGGATTCCTGCAAAGACTATTGGTTTGATAACTGGTCTGTATTCTGGGACTGAGAGTGCTGTGAAGTGTGGGGCAGGTGTATCCAGCTTCTTCCCTGTGAATACAGGAGTGAGGCAAGGGTGCGTCCTTGCCCCATCACTTTTCAACGCTTGTATGGACTGGGTATTGGACAAGGTTGCAGATCAAAGTGATTGTGGAGCATCCGTCGGCAACACCAAGATCACCGATCTTGTTTTTGCCGATGATGCAGTAATCTTTGCTGAGTCGCTGGAGGTCCTGGTGATGGCTCTCGAGGCGCTGCACGAGGAGGCAAAGCCTTTGGGACTTGAGGTCTCCTGGCTCAAGACCAAGGTCCAGGTGTTTGGAGACTTACTAGATGAAGCAGTACAGTCTGTTCATGCGTGTGGCGAGGACATTGAGATCTTGGAAAGTTTACATACCTTGGTAGCGCAGTCCATAATGACGGCGGGTCACGTCAAGAAGTCTTACGGCGGATTGGCATAGCCCACGGTGTTATGGACTCGCTCAGCGGGAGTATTTGGCATTGACGGTACCTGTGCAGAAGGACAAAGATCCGGATCTTCAAGTCGCGTGTGATCCCTGTCTTACTCTATGGTTGTGAGACATGGACACTGAATAGTGACTTAAAGAGACGAATCAATGCCTTTGGTAATAAGTGTCTTCGCAGAATCATGGGGTATCGCTGGGATGATTACGTGTCAAATCAGCGATTGCACCGTGAGACTGAATCGAGGCCTATTACCTGCATAGTCCGTCAGCGCCAACTTCGGCTATATGGGCATGTGGCACGCTACCCTGAAACCGATCCTTCCCATCGGGTTGTATCTGTAAGAGACAATCCGGCGTGGAGGAGGCCGAGGGGGCGCCCACAAGGCTCGTGGCTTGGGCAAGTTGATGTTTCTTGTCGAGAGCTGCTTGGTATGGGAAAGGAGCCTGCATGGGAACTCGCGCGTGGTAACCCCCGGGAGTGGCGTCGTAGGGTGGGCGAGGCGACGCGCCCCCCGGCGTATGCCCCCAATGATTGATTGAATGGCGAAATACTGAATGTCTTTTCTTGAGATGACTGATATTCTGATGATGAGCTTGCATGCCCTAAGAACTCACAACTGGGAAGAATTCAAAGCATCGCTACGTTTGATGTTGCCCTAGATGCAGATCTATGACAACAGCAAGTATGGAAGGATAGGAAGGTGGATGGTGGAGTAGTGGCTGGAGCAGAGCAATCTTCCTGAGGAGAGAACAGCCTACATGAGGGATGGTTTGTTTTCCCAGTCAATCACTGGTAAACCTTACTCTTGTTTACCTCTTGATCTGTGGATAGAGATGACCATGAACAAAGGATTGAAGATGAAAGCTGGTTGGCTTAAAATCCTCAAAAATGAGAAGATGTTGCTCACTGATTCAAGAAACGTTAACTCCGTCAACCAAGTCAGATCATCTCTACATACCATGGCACAGAGTACCCTGTTAAAACAGCAACACAGTGAAAACACAAAAACACGTTTGAAGCTGGATGAGCAGGCGGTACAGGATATTCATAGCTGCATCACTGAATTTTCCTGTGACCCATTCAACACGGACAATCCTAATCTGAGATCTCTTCAATCTGGTGTTCTGGCTTCTACTGCACTTGTTGATGACTTCGAGTCTGCTCATCACGATGGTGAAGATCTGTTCAGGATATTCTGCAATGACCGCATGTTGAGTGATATACCATTATAATATACCATGTTTATGTAATATGTAATATTGTAATATACTATGTAATATACCATTTTACTCTACAGTGCACAGAAACTCACGACGGAACTTCAGTAATGCACCACCTGTCATAGGTGACAATACTGACAAGGTTACCAAATCAGAGGCCATGGAGAACAAAGCAATGGCGTCCATCATAGCACTAGCAGAAGCACACGACGACAAGTTTAACCTCATTAACGTGATGGAATATCGAGTGACAGATGAATGTTTGCCCATATACAACGTTAACGGGACAATGAGAAAGACCCAAAAGTCCAAATTGGTGGATAAATTATATATGGAGACCTTGGATTCCAAGGAGTACATTACTATAGTTGATATGGGATTCATATGGCGTCTGTCAACCCCATCATTTGACGACCGTGAACAATCAGATGGTACGCCATGTGAACCACTTCACATGGCGGGATTATGCTCCCAAGATGTTGTCCATAATAATGTCCAGACACAAAACTGCTTCAAAGATTGTGTTGGTGAATGACCGCTATGACTTGCCATTTACCATCAAAGACCGTGAACGAAATCTTCGCTCTAGTAATATTGAAGGCTCTAAGAACAACTTCATCCAGCCTTCAGACAAATTTACCTCAGCTAGAGCTTTCCAGGATTTGTTGCACAATCCAGCTAATAAACAACGCTTGCAGTCATTTCTCCAAGATGAGATCCGTCTAAGGTGCTGTGAACATCTCAATGTCCAGTTTGTATATTCAGTGGGTCCAAAGTGTTGGAATTTATCCACAGCAGACAGAATTGGCAATTTTGAATGTGAACACATCGAAGTAGACACGATTCTCTTCTTTATATATTCCCAAATCAGAAGATCAGGCATTGATACTGATGTTGTCATTGATGCTGAAGATACAGACGTTTTAGTTTTGTCTGCATATGTTGCCCATACAATAGATGGAGTGTTAGCAGTCAACAGGAAGAAGAACATCATAGATTGTAAAAAAAACTATGCTCCAAAGAGGTAGCAGAGATTATAGTTCAATTACATTTTCACAGCGGATCAGACACCACAACTGCCTTTTTTGGCCACGGAAAAGCATCAATTTTTACCAAGGGAATCTCAGATGATGCACGTGCTCTGCTGTGTTGTTTTGGCGAGTCATTGCCGGTCACACAGTCTGTTCTGAATGACATGGCAATATTCACCTTAAGATACATCTATAATGACAAGGTGAGCAAATCTATGGGTGAAGCAAGGGCACGAAAATGGAACCAGATGAAGAGAAAATCGACACTGAGACTTCCACCAGATAGAGATTCACATGACCTGAAGGTAACAAGAGGAAATTATCAAACACACATGCTTCTCAATTATCATAAGGTAGATCCTTCTCCGTCTCCACTTTCACATGGATGGGCTGTTGAGAATGGCTTGTGTAAGCCAGTGCGATACACAAGACCACCACTACCAATGCATTTGAAGGATGTCGTTCAACTTTAAGACCTAACACCAGGAGATACTGATTCAGGAGAGAGCGATTCATATGATGAAGACGAGGATAATGACATTGATGTATAATATTGCCCATTCATGTTATCCATAATTGTCAGTTAAATAGTTATGATGGTTTGTGGATTTTGCCTGATTTATCTGAAATATGTAATGAGTTAGAATAAATCAATAATTGTTTTCAATTTTGATTAAAGAAATTAATTCATGTATATTAGCATTGAAAACCTTGGTCTGAAAAACCTATTTGTTGACACCTAGAATACATCGGCAATATACACATACTAATAGAACAAATTCAAATTGTGTATCAGCCATATCGTGTTACATGGAGTTCTTGTAACACGTTTTGAGATGAATTGGGCTACATCTTTTTTCAGTAACATCAACTTGAGTTATAATCCAGTGAAAAAAAGCTTCATGTGATTAGTGGCCAATAAGCATAATACGGTTCTCGAAAATGATGAATATTGAAATGTTCTGTCTTCATTTTTTAATAAAATAATCAATTACAATTACTTTTTGTCCACAAATCCACTCTATGATGTCTTTATTGCTTTCCTTGACCTAAAAGACATACATTTAGACACCAAGAACATATTAATAGCTATTAAATGAGTGAAGATATGACAAATCTAGTTTTCACGGTGGCCATCTTGGATTTTGCCCCCTGGCGGAGTTAGCCCGCACTTTTGCGAGGGACATGGGGGCTTATTTTGTTCAGTATCCTCAAGTCATTTAAAAACCACCTTCAAACCTTGATCAGGAGAAATTGGTCACGGGCTCAGTGGTACTACGGTCCTCTACTATAATATTTTCTAGTCTAGAATACTGGATGGTTGCAATATACAAGATTACTTTTCATGTCAAGCAGTTATGTGGAAATAACGAGCTGAAATGGATCAATGCGAAGTATTCTGTTCCTGAAATGCCTCAGTGCATTCACTCTTCGTTCCGTAGTGAGAGCACAGTATTCTTTTTAGATAAATACACAGTGTTCTCGAGATCACTAGCGAGGCGATCGTGTATTACTCGTCCGCCTTCAATAGTTTGTCCTTGACCGCCGCACAGTGAGGGTTGTTGGGAACACTGTGCCATTCGATCTGTTGGGTGTATTGACATTCTCAAAGGAGTTGAGAATCCCGAGTGAGACCCATAAATCCACTTAACATATTTCTGCACCGTCGAGTGGCCTAAGAACACCCACATGCCCTGCCCATTAACTCTACCTTCGATTGCGAGTGCACCGGAGGACACAGGGGGGCGGCATGAGCCTCTAATCACAGGCGTCACTATAAAAATCCTGCCTGCGCCACCACGGGCGAGAACCAACCATCACAGCCCTCAAGTGAGCCTCAAGGGCCTACCATCCCACCCCTGGAGGTCACTGCCTACAGGCGCTATAGGTCAAGATGTAAAAAAATAAAATAAAATAAAAATAATAATAATAATAATTCTCAAAGGAAGGAACGTACTTGTGTTTTGTAATCATCTATACAGCAAACATAAATTGTCTTCATGCTGAAAAAATCACACCAAGAATAATTTCCCTTATATTCAGTTATTCCTGTGTATAGACTCCGATCATCATCATGCTATAGAGAGAGGATAACGTGCATGAAAACTGTCCAGCTACTGAACGGCTCACAAGTAGCGGCTTTCCTGAAGGTATAATGCGAATTATGTTCTATCAGTCGTGATGAATAAGTCAACCATTACACATCGATAGTATTAGTGAATCTACATATTGAACACAAATTATTGCTCGTGGTCAATGGAGAACTGTTCAATAAATAGTCACTCATAATGGCAGTGTACACTAATTTCTGAGTTGCAGGTGATAGCCAGCCACTTTAGTATGGAGGTAGATCTAACCTACCGCATGGATAATAGTCGCATGGATAATTTGAATTCCCTCCCGTGATAGTTATTAATGCACTGTACGTCAGTTCTTCACGATACATTCTTCAGTCGTTAATGTTATCCTAGATAAATTTACTGTGATAAATGCAGTAAAACTGATACTTGATCCATAGACGTGGATCGCGTATGACAACAGCTATCACATTTTATACAAGTCTTTTAGTGCAACTTTAATTTGGAACCCATATCATTTAACTTTCTAAATGACTAATGATTAATCTAGGAAGTTCTGAAGACAATGTGAAAAGTATTACATATGAAAACTGTATTACTTACCGCCGAACCAGTTAGGGATTAGTGTTCCCCGAATAGCATATTCCTCTCACCCTGAGGAATCACTTCAGTCTGAGCACTGTCCATTTCTCTATGCAAAGTGTTTCCGTGATTTTCAACGCAGTACAAGATGTCTAGTCTGCATTGGTGAGGCGGTGCCCGAGTGGTTAGCCCCTGCAAGTGGCGAGCTTGGTGTTCCTAGTTCTATTCCCGCCAGGTGCCATAATTTCTCTGCAACCGTCGAGTGGCCGAAGAACACCCACGGTCCCACATGTTGCCCATTAATTATAAAAAAATCTTGTCTGTGGCCCCATGGTATAGAGGACCAACCATCATAGCCCTCAAATATATTTCCAAGGCCTACTCTCCCAGACGTAGAGATGATACTGCCTTCAGGTGCTATAGGCCGAAATAAAAAAATAAAAAAATAAACACAAGTGAGGAGGGTGGCGTTATAAAGACAGTGACACAGAACAGAAGGCTCCCTCACCAGATCAAGCCCCAGGCCATGTTTGTAACTGAAACTAACCAACCATAACTCCAACCCATGTTCTGCGAATACTCCACATGAAAGCATTGCTGCATGTTTCCTGCATGCATAATTTTTAGCTTTACTTGACAACTATATAAAGTGACCGATATAAAGCTTATCGGCCTATAAAAGAAGGAAAAAACCCATTTGGCCCAAGACTGAGATATCAAACCCAGGCCATAAGTTTTCGTTTCTATTCGGCAATGCAGAAACTTCTCCTATTGCAGTGAGTAAAATTCAATATGTTGTTATTATCATTCTCTTTGTTATACTGTCAAAAGAGTCACATAAATAGAATGGATATAGTTGACCAACCATATCTCAAATGAAATAGTCTAGTAAAAAATGACATCTCACCCCTCAACAGCGTGCTGCTCTCGCATGAAGAGTGGCTTGCATTTCTTTGTCTATCTAGCCAACGTATCCAATTTGGTCTTTTCTTTCTTCCTCTTCTTCACATTGTTATTATCGTTACTAGTGTTGCTATCATTATCATATTGCCTTAAAACTATACTTATTTAATAAAATCTGATTGTTTTTGTAAATTTTAATATATTGTAGAATGTGCCATTTGTGAAAGATTTTTAAGTTTTCGTTAAATTGTTTTGTATATATGGAATGTGTAAGCTGCGAGCTGTATTGTGTGAACGAGCCTTTCTGGGATTTGAGGCCCCACATTAGGGCGTATATCAAAATTTTAATGATCTCACTAGCGGTGCTCATCCACGTCTCATGTATTAGAAACCCTAAAGTTCCCTTAACTGCTGCCATCAATACTTCTTCTTCTTCCTGTATCTCCTTCAGTTTCCTTCTGCTTCCTTATCTTCCTCCTTCCTCAACTTTGCTATTATTTTGCCTCTAACACGTATAAACTATCATGTAAGGGGTAGTCACACAGGCTGCCTCGTTTGGCTCAGAAGGGTTTTTGCTGTCTGTTCTTTCTTTGTACTTCTTTGTATTCCTCCTCCTCCTCCTCCTCCTCCTCCTCCTCCTCCTCCTCCTCCTCCTCCTCGTTCTACCCTCCCTTCTTGCCACCCCCCCTCCCCCTACACACTCCCTACATTATAATAGTCTAGCGCAATGGTTATTAACCTGGGGGGTGCACCTCCCTAGGGGGGCATGGGTAATTACCAAGGGGGGCGTGAACCAAGAGACTAAAAGGAGGAACTGTCAAAATTTTATTCAACATATTCTAACTAAATCGGCTGGGTATCTACAAGGTGTTTATGAATAATTATATGCACAGTAAAAGTGCTAAAACTAGATTTTTTCAGTTTTTATCTCTGATTTAGGATTACTTTGAAATATCTTGGTTAAAAAAGTGAAGCGCGGGGCGGGGCGGGGCATGGAGGTAAGGAACAACAACGTAAGGGGGCGTAGTGGTAAAAAGAAAGAAAACACTGGCGGTAACGTCCTGGCCTGCCACTCAACCTGCCAGGCTTGTAGCAATGTTTTGTTAGTGTCCCATTTCTGATAACTGCAGGAGAAATTTTCCATTATTGAATTTTTCATCAATGAGTAGGTTACTAGGTGAGGGGGTTCACTGCGATATATTATGTAAATATGTTTATGATGTTTTACATTGTGAAACATTTGTTCGGTAACCTTCTAGAGTTGGTATGTTTCCTTTTTACATCATTCTATAATTTTCTTATTCATTCTGTGTTTTCTGGTTCTAAATTTCTTGTTCTAATTTTATTTTTAGTATAGAGTTTTATCCCTTACTAGCCGCAAAGCCGCCCTCCGGGCGGACTTTTTGGCTGGCTCCTGCGGAGGGCTATTGGTGGGCCTTCGGCCCACCACCTGTGTTTGGTGGGCCTTTGGCCCACCAAACACAGACTTTCCAGATAGCCCCTTCTAACTTTCCTGAAATCATGGATGTAGAAATGTATGTATTAACGCCAACCCATTCACATCACCCCCAACCCATGCATCACCCCCCACCCATTCACTCACCCATTACCCATCACCCCCCACCCATTCACTCACCCATTACCCATCACCACACACCCATTCACTCACCCATTACCCATCACCACACACCCATTACCCATCACCCCCCACCTATTCCCTCACCCATCACCCCCAACCCATCACCCGCCACCCATTCCATCACCCCACACCCATTACCCATCACCCCACCCATTCACTCACCCATTACCCATCACCCTACATTAAGGCTTCCTCAATTCTCGCAACCCACTTTTTTTTCACAATTCTCGCTAATAGGCTGCTAAAAAAAAAAAAAAAAAAAAAGTGATCGGATCATCCCCAAAATAGCCTTAAAACCTTCCCCTGGTCAACCTGATTCCAAAACTGTGCCATATGATGGGATTGCGCCACGGGGGGCGGAACCTATAGCACACACACACACACACACACACACACACACACACACACACACACACACACACACACACACACACACACACACACACACACACACACACACTTTCGCTTATATTATTATAGACGTCACTAATGTAATTATTATTCCTAAAATGTTTGTCTCATTTGGTTATGTAAATATGTTCATAATGTGTTACATAGTGATGTAATTATTGAGTACTTTTTTGGAGCAGTTTTGCTGTGTTTTATTTTTTAGGTTGTTAATTGTCATTCTTTGTGTTTTCTTTTACATAGTTTTTAGTATAGAAATATCGCCCTCTTTTCTTGTTAATGCATTTAGTATTGTTATTTTTACTTGGACAAAGGGTATCCTATTTTTTTTTATCAATCAATCAATCATTGGGGGCATACGCCGGGGGGCGCGTCGCCTCGCCCACCCTACGACGCCACTCCCGGGGGTCACCACGCGCGAGTTCCCATGCAGGCTCCTTTCCCATACCAAGCAACTCTCGACAAGAAACATCAACTTGCCCCAGCCACGAGCCTTGTGGGCGCCCCCTTGGCCTCCTCCACGCCGGATTGTCTCTTACAGATACAACCCGATGGGAAGGATCGGTTTCAGGGTAGCGTGCCACATTACATGCTCATATAGCCGAAGTTGGCGCTGACGGACTATGCGGGTAATAGGCCTCGATTCAGTCTCACGGTGCAATCGCTGATTTGACACGTAATCATCCCAGCGATACCCCATGATTCTGCGAGGACACTTATTACCAAAGGCATTGATTCGTCTCTTCAAGTCACTATTTAGTGTCCATGTCTCACAACCATAAAGTAAGAGGTTAATATAGGGATCACAAGCGACTTGAAGATCCGGATCTTTGTCTTCCTGCACAGGTACAGACAACGCCAAATACTCCCGCTGAGCGAGTCCATAACACCGTGGGCTATGCCAATCCGCCGTAAGGCTTCTTGACGTGACTCGCCGTCATTATGGACTGCGCTACCAAGGTATGTAAAACTTTCCAAGATCTCAATGTCCTCGCCACACGCATGAACAGACTGTACTGCTTCATCTAGTAAGTTTCCAAACACCTGGACCTTGGTCTTGAGCCAGGAGACCTCAAGTCCCAAAGGCTTTGCCTCCTCGTGCAGCGCCTCGAGAGCCATCACCAGGACCTCCAGCGACTCAGCAAAGATTACTGCATCATCGGCAAAAACAAGATCAGTGATCTTGGTGTTGCCGACGGATGCTCCACAATCACTTTGATCTACAACCTTGTCCAATACCCAGTCCATACAAGCGTTGAAAAGTGATGGGGCAAGGACGCACCCTTGCCTCACTCCTGTATTCACAGGAAAGAAGCTGGATACACCTGCCCCACACTTCTCAGCACTCTCAGTCCCAGAATACAGGAATATTTTTTGTTATGACGTTAAAAATTCTGTAAAACTGGTACTCTGTCAATAAACTACTACTACTAGCTCGCTCAAGGTTACTAGTTTTTTTTTCTCCACTGTTTAAAGGAACCCAAGATGGTACCCTTCAGTAAGGGGATGGGGTATGTGTGGTATGTATGGTCCCAACCATAGGTCAATCTGTATAAGTTCTAAGCTCTTACTTGAAGGATAATAACTGCCAATTACGTTTCCAGCACATGATGAAGACAGTGAGTGAATAAAACACACACACACACACACACACACACACACACACACACACACACACACACACACACACACACACACACACACACACACACACACACACACCGTCATGTGTGTTTATGTTTTTTTTCATCATAAGGGACTGGCTAAGGAAAAAAAATACTAAAAGCCCTCTAGCTGCCAAACTTTACAAAGCAGAAAATAGAAGAGTTTAAAAAAGGTGATGAGTCAATTTAGTTCGGGAGGTGTCTTGACACTCACTTGAAAAAAAAAGTCGCAAGTAGGTGGAAAAATAGAAACAGGAAGAGGGTTCCAGAATTTACGAGTGAAAGGGATGAAAGAGTTAAGATAATATAGGAAATTTACGTTCAACTTGCCCTGAAGCCACGCTTCCTGTCGTGTAAATATATGCCAACAGGAGTGTGTGTATAGTGCACATGTTATCTTCACTACAAAAGAAAATGTTAGCCTATAATTGCACTACACCCTTTGTAGTGAAGATTGCTCTGCCCAGTGGTCACGCGTTGTTGAGTAGTGGTGATATTGTGCTTGGTTGTGATGATACGAGGAATGCACCACTCAGCTGCCACGTAGAAAAAGGGAGGAAGGCAGGGGGCGTGGCTTCTGGGCAAGTTGAACGTAAATTTAATATAGTTAACTCTTGTATTAGTAAGATTGACAGAATAGGGGTGAAAATAAGAAGAACGTCTTGTGCAGCGAAGCCGCGGGAAGGGGGGGGGGGGATGTAATTAGCAAATTGAGAAGAGCAGTGAAAATGAAAATGACGGTAGAAGACATTACGAGAAACAACATTGTGGCGGTGATGTAGAGATTGAAGACAGTCAGTTAGAGGAAGGAAGTTGACGAGACGAAAAGCTTTTGACGTTGATTAACCCTGTTTATGAGGGCTGTGTTAGTGGATCCCCCCCAAACATGATTTGCATATTCCATACATGGGCGGATAAAGACCCTGCACAGTGCAAGCATCTGGGAGGGAAAAAAAATAGACACAGACGCCACAGGATACCTAGCTTTTTAGAAGCTGATTCTGCACAGTGCAAGCATCTGGGAGGGAAAAAAAATAGACGCAGACGCCACAGGACACCTAGCTTTTTAGAAGCTGATTTAGCATGATATGTGAAATATCCAGTTGAGACTTTAAGTAAAGGCTAGACCTAGAATGTGTACATTGTAGAAGAGGGAGACAGCAGAGTGTCACTGAAGAAGAGGGGATAATTGTCGTTATGTCGAGGAGATAGGTGAAAAAATTGAGTTTTTGAGGCATTGAACAAAATAAGGTTTGCTTTGCCCCATAAAACTATTTAAAGAAAGATCAGAAGTTTGGCGCTCTGGCGTGAAATTATGCGTGAATTATTCCTATAGAGGTTGACGTCTAATGAACGACGTTGAAAAAAACAGGGTAGATTCATCAGCGTATGAGGGGATATGACATTGAGTTGGAATTAGAAGATCATTGATGAATAATAGAAAGAGAGTGGGTGATAGGACAGAAACCTAAAGAACTTTACTGTTGATAGATTTGGGAGAAAAACAATAACTGTTTACAACAGATGCAAACGGTTATTATATATAACGGTTAGAAAGAAAACTTGATACAAAGTTGCAGAGGGAAAATAAGCGATAGAAACCGGAAGAGGGTTTAAAGAAGATCTATGCCAGACTATCAAAAACTTTTGATATGTCAAGGGCACCAGCAGCATTTCACTGAAATCCCTAAAACTAATTAACCAAGATTTAGTCAGGGAAGCTAGAAGATCGCCAGTAGATCGTCCTATACGGAAAAACAGTACTGAAGATTAGATACAGTCTGATAGACGATTCTGAGCAGATAGATGCTAAAGAATCTTATTAACCCCTTCACTGCGGCTGGTACAAATACGGTCTCAGCTATTTAAGGGTTCACTGCGGCTGGTACATAAAAGGTTTCTGTATTTAAACTGCGCGCTAAATGATATTATGGGTAAATATTCGTTGTGATAGGCTTGTATGGCAACAGTGTCAAGTGTTGCGATATAATAGAACCTCTTTTTCTGCTTGCGTGAGTTAGTGTGACTAATAAGTTCAAGCGGTACAGTACGACGTGTTGACGCTGCCGCGCCCTCTACTTCAATGGCGAGGCTAAATAGTCAAGATATTCAACATATTCTTGATGGATATAAGACAGAAGTATGAATGAATGAATGAATGCATGAATGAAGCATTTATGTACCAACATAAGCTGTATTATGTTGAGTAGTAAGTAGTTTCATTGTGCGTCTGGCAGCACGGTCACGGCCCTGTTGCTGCACTCTGACGTAACTCTTCACTTAGCTGGTAGCCTCCACCAAGACCAAACATAGATTTTCTGGTATGGAATGAGCATCCTATTCATTTAGGCACTTTAAAATATGATCAGTAATTATTTTATATTTTAATTAAACCTGCCGTACAGGGGGGTAGTCCTATGAATTTGATATCCGCAGTGAAGGGGTTAAGAATAGAATCAAAAACTTTAGAAGGGCAGGAATTCATAGATTTAGGACGATAGTTAGAAGGATAAGAATGGTCACTCTTTGTAGGAACAGGTTGAATGTGAGCAAACTTCCAGCAAGAAGGTAAGATAGATATAGATATACAGAGACGGAAAAGTTTGATCAGGCATGTTGAAAGCACAGAAGCACAGTTTTTGAGAACAATAGAAAGAACTTTGTCAGGACCGTCAGCCTTCCGAGGATCAAGGCCATAAAGAGCCTAGAAAATACCATTCCGAAGAATTTTAATAACTAAAATAATATAGTTAGAGGGTGGAGGAGAAAAAGGAATAAGCCCAGCATCATTCAGAGCAGAATTATGAGGAAATATTTGAGCGAAGAGCTTTATAAATATATAAGACCTTCTTGGTGAAGCAGGAGGAAAAGATGGAAATGCTTAATTGTTGGAGATGAGTGTTGCTAGGTGTCAGAATTTACGAGAAGAGTTGGAAGTAGAAAGATTTTGACATTTTCTATTTGTGAAGGAGTTTTTGGCAAGTTAAAGCATATATTCGGCATGATTCCGAGCAGAAATGTAGATGACATGAGTTTCAGGAGATGGATGGCTACGGTACTGTCAGTGAGCCGCCTCTCTATCTTGGACAGCACGAGAAAAACTGAGGAAATCATAGTTTGGTTTTGAGATTAAAGAAAGTGTGTGGAATGTAGGCTATGCCTCCATGCCAAAGGCAATGACCTCATTTATGTGCTGTGCACAAAGTGACGGGTCTCTGACACGGGAGCAATAATCATTCCATGGAAAATAAGAGTAGTACCGACTTAGGTCCTTCCACCTAGGTGAGGTGTAATGCCAGAAGCACCTCCACCTAGGTGGGTTTCGAGGCGGCACCGGAGCGATAGGACAGGTTACGAAAATTAGATTGTGATTGAAGGAGCCCGAAAGACATAATATTTTAACATAATAAGCTGAAGGGTTAGAGATTAGGAAAATGTCAAGAAGGTTGGGCATGTCTCCAAAGTGATCAGGGATACGGGTAGGGTGCTGCACCAGCTGTTTTATTTTTTTATATTTTTTTTATTTACATCTATTACAGTTTGACAAAAGAAAAACAAACAAACAAACAAACAGCTAGAAACATAAAATAAAAATAAAAGAATAAAAAAAAAATATATAATAAAAAAATTATAAAAATATATATATATACATATATATATATACATATACATATACACATACATACACATACACATACATACATATACATATATACATAAAAAAACAGTAATAGATGAGCGGGCATCAGCCCGCCGCTGAAGTCGCAGCAACAGTCAAGTCACAGGTGGGCGGGGCGTGAGGTCACTCTTGCTCCTTAGTGTTCATCGGGGTGGTGGGGCAGCACGCGCCACCTTCAGCGGAAGGGGCAAGTTTTCCTGAAGCTGCCGCAGCACGAGGGCGGCCGCGTCCTCTAGCGGGCTGACGCGCTGTCTGAGCCGCGCCGTGGCGGGGCAGGACAACAGGTAGTGGGCCAAGGAATGGCGGGCCAGGTGTGTACAGTGTTCACACGGCCGATCCTCAAACCCGTCCCTCAGCTCCTCCACCAGCTGCTCTAAGTCATTGAGGATAGCAAAATTGAAGGCTTGTTCACCTGTTTGGTCAGTGAAAGAGGATGATGGACAAAGCTGGTGGTGAAAATTGAAATCCTCAAGAATCGAAACTTCAGCAAAAGGAAACTGAGTTATGTGTCCCACTTTGAAAGTCAGAGAGTCTAAGAACTTTGCATAGTCTGAGAAGTTTGGTGAGTGATATACAGCACATATGAATTTAGTAAGAGATTGACATTGCAAACGAAGCCAGATAGTAGAAAATTCTAAAGATTCAAAACCGTGAGCACGAGAGCCATTGAAGTCGTTGCGTACGTAAACGCAACAGCCAGCTTTGGATTGAAAATAATAATAGAGAATGTAAGAGGCAACATAAAAGAGATTGATGTCAGTATTCACAAACACTTAGGTTTCGGTGAGGAAAAGAAGATGAGGATAAGAGGAGGGGAGGTGATGTTCCATAGATTGGAAGTTAGATCTAAGACTGTATATGTTGCAGAAATTAGGTTGAAAAGGTTAAGGAAGTATCAAGACATCTCGTGTCGTCACCGTGAAGTACAGTAGGTCCGACCTGGAGACATTTGCGGTCTCTTCCCCAGTTTGGGACACCGAGGCGCAGGGTTGTTAACAGCTATCATTATTCATAAATATTTGGAGAAAAGATAGTGTAGGAGCCTGTAAGGGCGAACCACTACTTAAAGGCGTTCGGACGACTTTTCCGGCCCCTCCGCCCCCTCCTTTCTCTTCCACCACCTGCTTATTCCGTTCGTGGCTCCGATTAAGACTGTTTCAGTCACCCGCAACCTTTTCACCACGTCCCCACCTCTGCTTCAACAGGAAGTCTCGAAACCCTCTGGTCTGGAGTGAAGGTTACGAGGTGCCTGACCCCGGCTGTCCAATGGAGAAAAGATCCCGACGGAACACGGATAGTTCCTCTCTCTCTCCTTCTCTGTTGTTTTGACTTGTTTGTCCCCTGCTGCCTCAGGTCAACTACCCTTCCAGTCTGCCGTCGTCCCTGTGTCTCGTGCTCAGTGACCTATGGTTGAGAGGAAGGCTGTTGTGAGCCAGGTAGCAGAGGCGGGAGAATGATGGTGGTGTTGTATATAAATTCTTGAGTGAGCGAGACGTTAGTAAAATCTCCCATTTCAGACAGTGTTTTACGTCACCCTTACGGGCCTCATCCTACACCAGCTTCACCATATCCTGGAATCCTGAGGTAACGTGCAGTGATGTCTTCGCACTCGTTTTCCCTCACAGAGCCTAAGGTGCATGTAGTGTAGACTGAGTAGTGAGAAGATAATTTTAGTCTTTAAAGGGTAGGCTGCAGCTACTCTATTATGTAATTGAGACAGTTAATGATGCGATCAAAGAGAACACATGAGTGTCAATGACAATTCTGCAGCACTCCCTTCCCCCCGTAAGTACCTCCCAGGGAGTATTTCACCATGGCGGCAGATGTCTGACTGCTTACTCCTACAAAAAAGGATGGAGTATTTACATCTAAGGTTTGGCAACAGGGGTCAATAATCCCCAATTGGGTAAATAAAAAAAAATGGGTAATGAAGACGGTATCTTATGGTAATATTTCCATTCTTAACGTTTTCTTATGATTCAAGCTGAAATAGTAAGAATTATGAGGGTGATATAATTTTTCACACATACTTTATACGAGTAATACATAAGAAAGAGCTCCAAACCCCTGATTACGAGTAAGATAAGGAAGAGGAAAAAGTCTCATAATTTTTGGCATTTAAAATCATTATAAGAAGGAGATTCTGAAAAAGGAAAGCATTCGTAGCTTAACTATAAGTATGAGAGAGAGAGAGAGAGAGAGAGAGAGAGAGAGAGAGAGAGAGAGAGAGAGAGAGAGAGAGAGAGAGAGAGAGAGAGAGAGAGAGAGAGAGAGAGACTACCTGTGAAAATATTTGCTCAATATATAATGGGAACCTTAGTCTCTGGACACTGCGAATTGATCTGTGCCAAGCAGCACCTCCCATTACATAAGCATTGTTTTATGATATTATGACATTTATGGCTGTCGAGGCATGACTTCATCCTGTGACTTTGTTACATACAGCACTCTCGTCTTCCATGGCGTACACATAAAATATACATACATTATAGATATAGATAATATATAATGTATAATGATAATGGATAATGTTTAGAATGAGTCTCTCTCTCTCTCTCTCTCTCTCTCTCTCTCTCTCTCTCTCTCTCTCTCTCTCTCTCTCTCTCTCTCTCTCTCTCTCTCTCTCTCTTTCTCTCTCTCTCTCTTTCTCTCTTTCTCTCTTTCTCTCTTAATTCTCTCTCTTTCTCTCTCTTTCTCGCTCTTTAATTCTCTCTCTTTCTCGCTCTCTTTAATTCTCTCTCTCTCTCTCTCTCTCTCTCTCTCTCTCTCTCTCTCTCTCTCTCTCTCTCTCTCTCTCTCTCATGCCATTCACAAGTGGTCGGAGTCATAGTTTGGGTCACTAACACGGCCATTCCTTGAAATTTTCGCCGCGGCTAAATGTTAACGGCTGCCTGGTGTTATTGTGGCGCAGGATTGGTTAATGCATAGCGGATTTGGGGAAAAGATCGTATTTTTGTCTACTTGTGTGTGTGTGTGTGTGTGTGTGTGTGTGTGTGTTGACAATGCCATATGCTAGTCTGATGTTTGATACCTTCCATTTAATTACCATCTTCATGGTCACGGTCTTTGTCTTATTTATTGACTATTTAACTATGAGCGTTTGGTACTTTTCCTGTAATATACATGTTTCCAAATCAACCACCTTGTTGCCTGAAAACATCCTCGCAGCCTGATAACAGCCTCGTCATATTCCTTTTCTCTTTCCATCCTCATCCTTCTCCTGTTCTCTACATTTTCTCCCTCTATCTCTCATCGTCCTCTCGCTATCTTCCCCCTTCCCTTACCGGTGCCTTCCTACGTTCGCTTGTCTTGCAACCTTCACGCCCAACTATCAGTTCTTACTTCCATCCTCTTCCCATCTCGCATCATTATCTCCAGCTTCCTTTTCGTCCTTTTCGTTCTGTTTCGTTGGTGAAGCACGTGGATCTTTTCTTCACGGTGATTGCGTTGGGAGGTGATTCCACGCACGGTAATGAGGATCTCAGCCTGACCATCAGCCGACAGGGGGTGATGGGGAGGCAGGGGGTGAAGGGAGAGGGTGAGAAGTGCTGCAGAAGTGATGGGAGTGAAGGAAAGTTTAGTTGAGCGAGGCTGTGCAGCAATGATGAGGCTTTGGAGAGAGTGGATATATTATTGATCATGAGGAGGGGAGAAGAGCCACCAGGATTAGGAAGGGTAGGAGGTAAAAATATATGTGGAAGAACATCAGGGGAAGTAGTATTGTTGAGGATTGAGAGAAGAGATGAGGACAACTCGTGATGCGAGGAGATTAAGATTATTTAGGTATGGATGAATGAGTGTGATGCGAGGAAGTAGTGGTGTTTTTTATGAAAGATGGAAGAGGAGAGGAAAGGGATAGATGATAACGAATTATAGGTGATGATAAAGGAAGACATTGGGATTGTCGAAAAATTAGAGGAGACGAAGGGGACACAGAAAACATGTGTTGCTGTGGACAAGTGCCTGGGTGGGAGGAACTGAGGGATGAAATGGTTTGATAGACTGCCAGATAGAAGCAGGAGATAATGAGAAACAGTGAGTGTGTGCATCTCTCTCTCTCTCTCTCTCTCTCTCTCTCTCCTCTCCTCTCTCTCTCTCTCTCTCTCTCTCTCCTCTCTCTCTTCTCTCTCTCCCTCTCTCTCTCTCTCTCTCTCTATCTATCTATCTATCTATCTATCTATCATCTATATCTCTATATTATATCTATCTATCTATTTATCGATCGATCGATCGATCGATATATATATATATATATATATATATATATATATATATATATATATATATATATATATATATATATATATATATATATATATATACTTATACATTTGTATGTATATATACGTGTATATATTCTCTTCATGGCTGTGTATTATAATAACGCGGCTTAGGCTGGTGTGATGAACGACTCCCTAACGAGACCCGAGGAATGTTTACGAGTCGGCACTGCGGGGCTTGGGGGAGAGGAAGGGTAGGAGGGCGAGTGAGTGAATGTTTTTCGGTTTATGAGGTGAGAATGAGGGCGAGTAAGTGCTTAGACTTTAGAGAGAAAATAAGGAAGGAAGGAACAGCGGGGACCAGTTTTGGTCTTGGGTGGTTTGAGATGGAATGGTCCTTATAATTTGTGGTGGCGTGTGTCATGATGTGAAGTGTGTATTGCTGCTTGGTATGCAAAGTGCTGTGCAGAGCAGGGTTTGCATATTGCGACGAGTGAAGTGTTGTATTGCTCTCTTATGTCGTACGTCCTGTATGTTGTGCGTGTATTCACCATGGTCCTGATCAAGCGTTTCTTTGGCGATGACCAGCTATCACCCCCTCCTCCACCTGAAAGGAGCTTAAAGCTCATATTATGACCGATCTTTGGAGAAGATTTTGACTTCACATAACACACACACACACCATTTCCTTGTTCAATGGGGACAGTAACAGCCAGAATTTGTCAGCGAAAAATCTCTTGAGCGAGGATGAATTGCGGGACTACAGAGCTTCTACCACTGAGCCTTACGGGCAGTATGTTATTCACCCATGGTCTTGTCCACGCGAGTCAGACCAAAGCCGTCTGTATGTAAAAGCCTGCGTCTGGGAGAGCGGGATGGACGTGACGTCAGTAGCAGAGTCTGCTCCACAAGTCAGTAGGAGCAGAGCTTTCAGCGTGTGAGGATATACGGGCGGTACGGCTCTCATTGCACCCACCTTTCACCCACTGTTAACTCTTCGCCATTTAATATTTTGCTCAAAAACATTTTACATGGAGAATATCAATAGAAGCGGAATATAATTCGCTTTCCATTGATATATTTCGTTTACTGATAAATGAATTGGCAGCATGCATAAATTAGCGTTAACTAAATACATAACATCATGAAATCGGGTAATTTCCTATCTAATATATGTTTATCAGTATAAAAGATATACAGTTATCTTTGGAAATGTTTGTTCTATAATATTATCAAATAAAAAACCGTAAAACACACTAAAGAAATGACATTATGAGACTCTCAAGAAATATGCATGATCTTTAACTCTTCGCCATTTAATATTTTGCTCGAAAACATTTTACATGGAGAGTATCAATAGAAGCGGAATTTAATTAGCTTTCCATTGTTATATTTTTTTTCTGATAAATGAATTAGAACCATACATACATTTGCGTTAACTAAATAAATATCATCATCAATCGGGAAAAATTACCCGATTTCATGATCTTTTTAGTGTTAATGCTAATTTATGTATGGTTCTAATTCATTTATCAGAAGACGAAATATAGCAATGGAAAGCTAATTAAATTCCGCTTCTATTGATATTCTCCATGTAAAATGTTTTTGAGCAAAATGTTAAGTGGCGAAGAGTTTAAGTTCATGCATATTTCTTGAGAGTCTCATAATGGCTTTTCTTTAGTGTGTTTTACGGGTTTTTATTTGATAATATTATAGAACAAACATTTCCGAAGATAACAATATATTTTTTATACTGATAAACATATAATTAGGTATGTAAACTTGTCATCTCGGTGGCCTCGTACAGACTCCGTCCGTGACGTCATCAATCTCAGGCGCAGGCTTTTACATACAGACGGCTTTGGTCAGACTCGCAATCGCCAGTTTCACCCTCCCGGTGCGAGCTTGGAGCTCATTATTACCTATCTTTGGGTATTGCTAGGACCTCACACACTACACCTCCCCATCTCCATCCCCTTGCTCAAGGGGGACAGTAACCGCCCGAATTTGTCAGTGAAAAATCCCCAGGAGCAGTGAGGATTCGAACCGGCTTCCAAAGAATGGCAGTCCAGCACGCTAACAACCTGACCATTGCGCGGTGCGTGAATGTGTATTCATCTAATTGTATTTTCACAGGGCCTGAGCTACACCCGTATGGCCCCGTCTCCATAGCTACATTTTATCATTCATCCTTACAGGTTAGTGTTGGCCGAAACCATCACCCTGGGAGGCGGGTCACAAACACCCGGCTTACACCCGGTACCTATTCACTGCTGGGTGGACTGGACAGGGGCTCGGGTTTTAAGAAGATCGCCCATCTTTCTTCGCTCCGCCCGGGGATCGAACCCCGGACTTCTTGGTACAGTGAACCGAGCGTGCTACCACTACACTACGGAGTACCCCTAAGAGTGTGTGTGTACCTAGCCAGTGTGTGTCTGTGTGCGTGTGTGTGTGTGTGTATGTGAGTGTGTGTGTGTGTGTGTGTGTGTGTGTGTGTGTGTGTGTTTGTATGTGTGTGTACGTGCGTGCAAGCAAGGAATATGTGGTGGCTCTTACGTACCTGTTGTTGTGTGTACCTGTTTTGGTGTGAGCGTGCTACACTGCCTGCGTAGTGCTGTGTGGGTGTGATCTGCGTGATACTGTGAAGGCCTGTTCTCGTGGATGGTTGCCCGTCAGTGTGTTGCTTTAAGAGCTTCTTACGTTTTGGGCCGAGCGACAAATTATGTTGTTGTTGTGTATTTACATATGCAATTCGTGCCATACACAGTAAATTAAGTGAGGCGAGAGTAGGTAATAAGGAAGGAGTGAACAGAGGCATGCAAAAGCGGATGCATACTGGAGGAGTAAGGAAGGGGAGGGCAGGTGAAGGGAGGGGACGGTGAAGGCTTCACAGGAATATTGCAGCCAAGTTGTGGTGGATGGAAAAGGAGAATTACCACGTCAGGGCCTCACCTAGTCTTGAATTAATTTGTATTAGCATTATAAGAGGCGTAGAGATGTGGCGACCCCACTGCCCACTCGCTACTTTGTGATATAATACAGCCTTGTGGTGCAGCCAGCCTGGGTTGTTAGCAATACTCGTACAGCCAAGCCCAGTGACTAGATGTGTATAAAACATGCCTCCTTATTCGCTGTGTGTCGTAAAAGGTGACTGGAAATGATAAGGACGGAAGGATTGAAACCCGTCCCCCGATATAGTCATAAAATCTTGTCATAGATCATGACAAGAAAACACGGAACACCACTAAAAATTAGCGTGCTTAAATTTGCATGGATGTAATGAATATAAAATAGCTGAGATAGGTGACATTTTACATAGCAATAGACTTGGACGTTTTGACGTTATATATATATATATATATATATATATATATATATATATATATATATATATATATAGTATATATATATATATATAATATTATATATATATATATATATATATATTATATATATATATATTATATATATATATATATATATATATATATATATATATATATATATATATATGTATATATGTATTAGACCAGTGTCCTCCTCGGGACACACTCATTGTCTTGGGCGACTTCAATGCTACTACTGGCACTGTGAGAGATGGGTACGAGTTATGTGTTGGTCCCCATGGCTCCGGTACCAGAAACACCAACAGTTCTCTGCTTCTGAATTTTGCAAGGTCCAGAAGGTTGAAAATTGCAGGTTCTTGGTACCAGAGACCAGAGCTGCACCGCTGGACATGGTATAGTAATGCCGGAGGGGTAGCTAAGGAGATCGACCACGTCCTCGTTAGTACTCGTTGGAGGATCCTCCAGAACTGCAGGGTTTACCGGAGTGCTGAGTTCTTTGGAACAGATCACAGGCTTGTTGTTGCTACACTTAAGCTTCATGTCAAGTCCAGAAGAATCTCAAGAGGTAATCATACTGTGTTTCATCTTGAGAAACTGAAGGACTTGACATGTGCCCATGAGTATGCGGTGGCAATCTCAAATCGGTTTGATGTGCTCGGTGCCCTCGAGGACCCTGTAAAACTGTGGGATACCTTCAAACGTGAAACTCTACAGGCTGCCAAGGAGTGTATTGGGGAGCGCCCGAGGTCAAGGCGTGGTTTTGTTTCGACGGAAACGCTGGAAAAAATCGAGGAGAGTCGCGCTGCCAGGCTGGCTGGGAACCAGGACCAGCACAGGGCTCTGTCACGCCGTACTAGAACCCTCCTGGGGAGAGACAAGGAGAGGTATGTCAGGAGTCTCGCTGAGGATGTCGAGGGTCATTTGAACGCTAATGACCTCCGACCCGCCTACCGAGCCCTGAAGAAGCTCCGTTCCAAGTCTCCATCTCGGGCGAGTGCTATTCGAGCAGCAGATGGGCGCCTCGTGTCGGACATGGATGGGCAGATGGCTCGTTGGGCTGAGTACTTTGGGCAGTTGTTCACGGTGGACCCTCCAACTGAGCAGCTTCACACCACTGGATTACGGGCAGTGGATGCCGATCGTCCCATTGACGAAACCGCACCCTCTCTTGACGAAGTCAGAGAGGCTGTAGCTAAGTTGAGGGGTGGAAAGGCAGCTGGTGTTTGTAATATCAGTGCGGAGCTCCCCAAAGCTGGGGGTGAGGCCATGATCCGCGGGTTGTATACTGTCCTGACTGCCGTGTGGCAATCAGGTACCATTCCTACTGACTGGAAAAGGGGGCTGGTCGTCCCTATCTGGAAAGGGAAAGGGGACCGTCAGGACTGCAACAATTACCACGGTATTACACTGCTCAGCGTGCCAGGCAAGGTGCCTGCCCATCTATTGCTGACACGGATCCGCAGTCATCTGCTGAAGCATCAGAGACCTCAGCAGTCTGGGTTCACGCCTGGTAAGTCAACAACGGACCGTATCCTAGCGCTTCGTGTCCTGGTGGAACGCCGACGTGAGTTTCGACAGGGGATGCTTGCATCCTATGTTGATCTCAAGAAGGCGTTTGACTCAGTGCATCGTGAGTCACTTTGGGATCTTCTGTGACTTTGCGGGATTCCTGCAGGGACTATTGGTTTGATAACCGGTCTGTATTCTGGGACTGAGAGTGCTGTGAAGTGTGGGGCAGGTGTATCCAGCTTCTTCCCTGTGAATACAGGAGTGAGGCAAGGGTGCGTCCTTGCCCCATCACTTTTCAACGCTTGAATGGACTGGGTATTGGACAAGGTTGTAGATCAAGGTGATTGTGGAACATCCGTCGGCAACACCAAGATCACTAATCTTGTTTTTGCCGATGATGCAGTAATCTTTGCTGAGTCCCTGGAGATCCTGGTGATGGCTCTCGAGGCGCGCTGCACGAGGAGGCAAAGCCTTTGGGACTTGAGGTGTCCTGGCTTAAGACCAAGGTCCAGGTGTTTGGAGACTTACTAGATGAAGCAGTACAGTCTGTTCATGCGTGCGGCGAGGACATTGAAATCTTGGAAAGTTTTACATACCTAGGTAGCGCAGTCCATAATGACGGCGGGTCACGTCAAGAAGTCTTACGGCGGATTGGCATAGCCCACGGTGCTATGGACTCGCTCAGTGGGAGTATTTGGCGTTGTCGGTACCTGTGCAGGAGGACAAAGATCCGGATCTTGAAGTCGCTTGTGATCCCTGTCTTACTATATGGTTGTGAGACATGAACACTAAATAGTGACTTGGAGACGAATCAATGCTTCTAGTAATAAGTATCTTCGCAGAATCATGGGGTATCGCTGGGATGATTACGTGTCAAATCAGTGATTGCAACCGTGAGACTGAATCGAGGCCTATTACCTGCATAGTCCGTCAACGCCAACTTCGGTTATATGGGCATGTGGCACGCTACCTGAAATCGATCCTTCCCATCGGGTTGTATCTGTAAGAGACAATCCGGCGTGGAGGAGGCCAAGGGGGCGCCCACAAGGCTCGTGGCTGGGGCAAGTTGATGTTTCTTGTCGAGAGCTGCTTGGTATGGGAAAGGAGCCTGCATGGAGACTCGCGCGTGGTGACCCCCAGGAGTGGCGTCGTAGGGTTGGCGAGGCGACGCGCCCCCCGGCGTATGCCCCCAATGATTGATGATATATGTATGTATGTATGTATGTACATACACACACTTACACACACACTATATATATATATATATATATATATATATATATATATATATATATATATATATATATATATATATAATATGTGTGTAAGTGTGTGTGTGTGTGTGTGTGTGTGTGCGTGTGTTTGTCATGTGTGTGTGTGTGTGTGTGTGTATGTATAATCAGTGGCATAGCCAGGCATCTATCAATAAGGGGGCACCTGGGGGAGCACAGCTAAGTAGAGGGGGGTGCACTAGGCAAACGGAGCGCAGGGGCATTCTGATGCCCCTGGTCAGTGGGTGGGCCACCGGATTTTCATGGGGGTGCACATGCCCCCCTCCGTAGCTACGTCACTCACACACACACACCACACACACACACACACACACACACACACACACACACACACACACACACACACACACAACACAACACACACCACACACACACACACACACACACACACACACACAACACACACAAAATTAAATCAAACTCCTGACTCGGGAGTTTGATTTAATCTTCTTATTTTTCTATCTCCAAAATAAAGAACATTAACAAACTGAACATGATATATATATATATTTTGTTTTCTCTCTCTCTTTTTTTTCTTCTCTCTCTTCTCTCTCTTCTCTCTCTCTCTCTCCTCTCTCTCTCTCTCTCTCTCTCTCTCTCTCTCCTCTCCTCTCCTCTCTCTCTCTCTCTCTCCTCTCTCTCCTCTCTCTCCTCTCTCTCTCTCCTCTCTCTCTCTCTCTCTCTCTCTCTCTCTCTCTCTCTCTCTCTCTCTCTCTCTTTCTCATACATCTCAGAGACAACTTCGAATCAATTGAAGCAGTTAATTAGTGAAGTGATTGTGATCACAATTATTGCAGCAATCAAGGCATACATATATCTGGCACGTTTACTGTCATCAAATAAAACCTTAAAGCTCACGATAGACATAAGTTGAGCAAGTCACAGTACAAGAATCAAGGAGAAAACTGTGAAATGAAACTAAAGTGTCGAGGCTTTGCGAGTCGTTTGGTACTTGCTTCGTGAACTTCAGCGAGAGGCTGGAGGCTTGGCGGTGGTAGTGGCGACGCCGGTGTTCAGGACGAGTGGTCTGGCGTTTACTCTTATTTGTTTGTTGTGTAACGCATTTAAGGGATTCGCGTATCAAACTATAGCGTTACCGTTTGTGTTGTGTTGTGTTAAGGTACCATGGCTGCCTGCAAGCTTCGGGCAGGCTGGGTGAAGGCAGGAAGCAGGCCGGAAGCTAGGTGCAGGAGGCCCACTGAACTGCTTGTTGACGTGAGTAGCCAGCCATCGTGTGCGTCGTCATGTTTTCCTTGTGATATTTCTTTCATTCATCGTGTGTGTAGGACTGAGTGAGGTTATTTATATGTCTCTTCATGGGACTTTGTACGTTATATGGAGAACCACGATATGATGAAGGAAAGGCTATGAGGTTAGTTAGTGACTTTCTTGATGCCATAACCTCTCCTCTCTCGTTTCTTGAGGCTGAACCTCCGCCTCGTCCCCTCTCTCCCCTTCCCTCCTCGGTGACGGCGTCTCTTACTTACAGTTTGAGATATTTAGGGGGTATAAAAAAAGCAAAAACCCACCTATGAACATGACTCAGTAAATAGGAAGTTAACCCATATAGCCTATGCCTGACTTCCTATATACTGTATACAGTGTATAGTGCACCCATAAACTTATTCATTAAAGAAAATGTTGCGATAGGAAACTAATTTGTCTTGGTTTGGTTGGTTGGATATGAAGTGGACTTACTTATCACAAAAAGAAAGTTAAGGATTTGAGATGTGGCGTATAACTGCAGCCACCAACCATTATCGTTAGTAACAAGAATTCTGACCCTTAATTAGCGAATAATTATCCCGTAGTGTACCTGTAACAAGGCGTCACGGTGAGTCACGACCAGTGGCGGAACAAGGGGTGTAAAAATGGGGGGGAACCCGGGGGTGCACAGCTGCACATGCCCCCCAGGCCCCCCCGCAGTTCCGCCACTGTGTATACTATGTATGTATGTTTATGCATTTTTGAAGACCGAAGACCTATACAAGAATTTGAGAAAAAAACATCATTGTGATACAAAGGTTCTAGGCTAAAATATTCTAAACATTTACTAAACACACTGTTCATGTCTTGGAGCATTTTTCTTGCTTGCGCTTTTTGTAAAGTCTGGTGTTAAGAGACAAAGTGTGACGCAGCTGTAGCCCCAGGGGCAGGTTGAGGCAGCCGTAGGCCTCTTTCACACGAGGCCACTGGTGTCCGCCACCGGTGACGGTAACTAGTTGCGTCCCATACTATTCAATGGAGCCTTTCATACGAGGCCACTGCAGTTACCCGACCGGGTAACTGGCGGGCAACCAGCTTTGCGGTGTCTCACTCCCGCAACTAGCGTCCGTTACTCGCAGTTGCCGCCACTCGCTGTAAAGCATTGTTTCCAATGGGAGTTTTCATATGGCGCCACCAGTTACCACCACTTCTCCTATGGTGTAATGCATTTTCTCATGTTAGTGCTAGTCCCTGTGATATCTCTCCTGATGTGGCTGAGAAGTTCTTCAAATAATGGCTTGCTCATCCGAAAGAAGTTGAAAAACTTCTTCTCATCAGCCCACAAATCATTAAAAAGCGTATTATGCAGTCCTCTGTCATTCGCGATGATAACATCTGATGCACATGCATTTTCCTCTCTCGAGAGCGTCTCTTCGATTTCTTTTTAGCCAGCAAGGCAACGAAAAGGAGCTCTTCGTTTGACGCCATTCTTCCGACTGACAAGGAGCGGTGTGTGTCGATGAGCCACTAGTGTCACGGCGCTATTTGCACAAGGTAACCGGTGGCGGCCACTGGTGCCGGACACCAGTGGCCTCGTGTGAAAGAGGCCTTAGGCCTCTTCCGTCCTGTAGGTAACTTCTGTAACTTCCGTCCTGTAGGTATACAGCTGGCCGCGGGGCACGACGCGCACAGCAGGACAAGTCTCCACTCTGTGTTCATCATAGTCTTGGCGTATTGAAATGTTTTCATTCTAGTAATCGAGTATTATTTCGCGTTCATAACCTTGATAAATACTGGGTTGCAAATACTGTACAACATTTTTTTTTTCTCACACAAATCATGTATGTATTAGTGTGAGTGCTTGCAGGCCATGGGGAATCTACAGCGGCCCGCGGGCCCTTAGTTGGATGCACCCTGCCTTATGTGCTTTCCTTTACCAGAATTATGCCGGTGAAAAGTGGATTCCCCTTAAGTGCCAGGTAACTTAAGTGTTAAGTCGCTGGTGCAACCATTAGTTAGGCGGCGTGAAAACATTTAGGGAGAACGATGTGGTCCTCCGGAAGTTATTCCACCAGCTCTTGCACTTATTTTACCCTCCTCAATTTCTCCACTAAACTTTCTCTCTCTCTCTCTCCTCTCTCTCTCTCCCTCTCTCTCTCTCTCTCTCTCTCTCTCTCTCTCTCTCTCTCTCCTCTCTCTCTCTCTCTCCTCTCTCTCTCTCTCTCCTCTCTCTCTCTCTCTCTCTCTCTCTCTCCTCTCTCTCTTCTCTTCTCTCTCCTCTCTCTCTCTCTTTCTCTCTCGTCTCTCTTCTCTCTCTCTCTCTCTCTCTCTCTCTCTCTCTCTCTCTCTTCTCTCTCTCTCTCTCTCTCTCTCTCTCTCTCTCTTCTCTCTCTCTCTCTCTCTCTTCTTTTCTCTTTTTCTCTCTTTTTCTCTTTTTCTCTCTCAACCCCACTCGTCCTTGGTGCAAGGAACGAGAGGTTTTATTGGTCAGTTGGGAAATTACATTATCCGTTTTGTGCTGGTTTGGTCCCTGTTTCGGTGCCAAATTGTACTTCAGACCATGAGATTGTGTTTTATAGGTGGAAGAGGAGGAGGAGGAGGAGGAGGAGGAGGAGGAGGAGGAGGAGGAGGAAGAGGAGGAAGCGAGGGCGAGGAAAGGTATTAGGCCAAGGAAATTTTGAAGGACAGGATGTCCTTCAGAGCTATCAGTCTGTATACCTATCTATTTGTCTACGTATGTGCATTAATGTGCCTATCTATCTATCTGTCTACATCTATTTGTTAATCTCTATATTATAATATCTATCTATCTGCTCATATATATATTTATCTATTTACATTATCTATATGTGAATATATATCATATATATATTTTATTTTTTCTATTTACGTCATAGGGATGCTCAGAGCAAAAAGCTCGGCTATTGCCTCTCCTCATAAGGCGGTTGGCTTAAGAAATCCTATGGTGGTTGGCCACTCGAAAGGTGTCTTGATACTCCTTCAGCCCCCTGCACACTATGCCGACTCTGGGTCACGACAACCCAGCGACTTTCGAATTTGACAATTCGGCTCCCACGCTCCAAGAATGGAGGGATGTTTTTTTGGTGTTTTGGTGTCGGCTAGTTTAATTGCCGACGGTGTCCTGTCTGGACATTCGTCATAGTTCTAGAGAACTAGCTCAAGACAGTCTTAACGGTATTTTGAAGGTGTCTCGACACACCTCTGCCCACCTGCCCACATCCAGACGTGACGACTCTGCAGACGTCGCCGACTTTGCAACTTTTGAATGGTTCCCAGTTGGCCAACATGCAGGAGTTGCGACGGTCTTTCCCTAGTTCTTCCGACGGTCGTTGTGCGCCTTGCTGGGACATTCCCAATTATTTTCAGTAAACTATTTCCAAGACATCTTCCAGCATTTGTTTTAATCCATGTCTAAAACACACTCTAACGATTCAAATAGAATTATTTTTGACGATAGTATAACGTCGCGATTTGAGACTAGTCTGTGAATATTTTGGATTAAAGTTTGAATATAGTATGCATACGTTTTACTGGGTTATAAGTTTGTCAACTTTGCAACTGTCCTGAATTAAGATATTATTTTTTCAAAAAACTATATTTTTGATACATACTTCAGCATATTATATATTATATATATATATATATATATATATATATATATATATAAATTATATATATATATATATATATATATAAATTATATATATATATATATATATATATACTGTCGCCGATTTTTACCCAGATTTTCCTTCAAAAGGATACTTTGGGAGTCTATTTGGCTTTGACAGTCGTCACGAAGTTCATTAGACGAGGGTTGTCGTCGTCACGACAGTCCATCATTAGTCATAGGTAGTCGGCACGGACGATTGTGCCGACAGAAAACTGTCAAAATTTCAAAAATGACCCCGACACGGCCGACAGTCTTCGCGACTGTTCAAGACAGGCCAAGACTTTTTGGGACAGTCTTGACGACTGTCATCGACCTCCCTCAGACCTCAACCGGAAATAACCGTTGGTCCAGACCCTTGCCGACCACGTCGTTAAATATTCCATATGGAATACTTTTTCGCGCCCCCCCTCGCGACTCCACACCCCTCCCCGACAGTCGGCACAGTGTGAAGGGGGGATTTACTTGAATGTGTGCAAGTCGTAGGAAGGTGGGGGAAAATATCGAAAGGAAAATTTCTGATTCTGCTCATGAAAGAGAATTTAGAGTGAAGATACTTGGTAACTTTCCTGTTAGTAAGATGGACAGAATTGGAATGATAGTACGGGGTTAAGTCTTATGCAGCGAGGCTGCGGGAGGGTGGAGGTATACGCAATTTCCAAGTTCAGAAGCACGAAAATTATGAAAATACCGGTAGACGATAGCAAGAAAAGCGATATTTCTGCGAATTTTGAAGATATTAAAGACAGACAGTTAGATAAGGGGATCGCCCATAGCCATATATATATATATATATATATATATATATATATATATATATATGTATATATATATATATATATATATATATATATAGAGAGAGAGAGAGAGAGAGAGAGAGAGAGAGAGAGAGATAGGAGAGAGAGAGAGAGAGAGAGAGAGAGAGAGAGAGAGAGAGAGAGAGAGAGAGAGAGAGAGAGAGAGAGAGAGAGAGAGAGAGAGAGAGAGAGAGAGAGAGAGAGAGAGAGAGACGCAAAATACAAAAGCGAGGTTAGAGGTGGCAGGAGTTGAACGATGCAGGCAGGATCTTGGAGTCAACAGAGGATTGAATGGCGTTAATGGAGGATAGAGGGAGGCTTGCTGGAAAGGAACAAAGGGAAATGCAGGATTTGGTCATAAAATGAGGGAATAAAGAAACGGAATGTAGACTTATAAGGTGGTGGTGCTGTTCTATCGGGATGGGTGCACGCGGAGGCAGGTGTTACAAGCGGCTCTGTTAACAAGGAGGCAGGACAGTAACGGCAGGTGTTACAGTGCGGCTCACCTGGGGAGACAATGGCGTTGTTTTTCTCATGTACAGCTAGCAAATATTATATCGTGTGTGTGTGTATGTATGTGTGTGTGTGTATGTATGTGTGTGTGTGTGTATCTGTTTGCTTGCTTGCGTTATTCACCGTAGCCTTGATCGTAACTAAACTCGTGATCGAACTAATAGCCTCCCGGTATCCTATAAGGAGTTTAGAGCTCATAGAGACCGTTATATAGGTAAAACTGAGACCTCACGCGCCACACACACCCTATCTCCCTGTTCTAAGGAGATAGCGAGTAAATATGTTTCCAAAGAAAAATCTCGAGCCATGAGAGCCTCTCATGGCTCGAGATTTTTCTTTGGAAACATATTTACTCGCTATCTCCTTAGAACAGGGAGATAGGGTGTGTGTGGCGCGTGAGGTCTCAGTTTTACCTATATAACGGTCTCTATGAGTTCTAAACTCCTTATAGGATACCGGGAGGCTATTAGTTCGATCACGAGTTTAGTTACGATCAAGGCTACGGTGAATAACGCAAGCAAGCAAACAGATACACACACACACATACATACACACACACACGCGCACACACACACTCACACACACACACAACTGTTTGCGTGGTTTAGTGGTAAAGTCATCTCGTGTTTCACTTGACGCGTCAAGGATCGAACCCCTCTCAATGAGAGGGGTTCGATCCTTGACGCGTCAAGTGAAACACGGGATGACTTTACCACTAAACCACGCGAACAGTTGAGTGTGTGTGTGCGCGCGCGTGTGTGTGTGTGTGTGTGTGTGTGTGTGTGTGTGTGTATACGTGTGCTTGTGTGTGTAAGGGGGGGGGGGGTGCGTGATTGGATGAGTAAGGAGTCCTTCCTAATTGTTTTTGCCTAATTGCGTTTTTACAAGATTTAGTAAAAAAAAAAAGATAAGTCAGAAGCTGACGTGCTTAACAGGCTGTCACTGTGTTTTCTTTTTTTTCATGGATTCGAACTTTTACAGGAAGCCTTTTCGGATAGATGGCCGTCTAATGTAACAGTTTAGTGTCGAAAAGAGAACTTAATTCACTTTCTTCAAAATTATGTAAACATCTGTTTATTTACAATGGCTAAATCAGTAAGAAAAAGAGAAAACAGCAGCATCAGCCGTAGCTGCAGGGATCTGGGTGTCTCGTAAGTACTTCTTGGTTATTACTCGTAATCGGGAAGCAGAGCAAAAAGTATGACGCAGTTTCGCAGGCAAAGGTTGGAAGGCGGTTTTTCAGCTGCGGGCGGAGTTTGATTAAATTTCAGGCGTTTGAAGGCAGGGAAACACACCTGGTCGGCGTCAGGCAGGTGATGAGTTACGATTATCGCAGGAGTGAGGCGGCGAATGAACAGAAGTGTTGCCAAGTTAGGAGAGGGCAGCCGTGCTCACTGTCTGTTTGTACCTCATTCATTCCCTTGCTGTAACTCATTCTTCGCGTCGTTCACAGCAGCTATTTCACCGCTGTCATGGCTGTTGTGTTGGCATCGTGGTTTTGTCGTCATACACTTCAATCTTTAACGACCCTCTTCCCCTATTCTTTCCCCTTTTCTCATCGCCATAACCATCATCGACTTGTCCTCCTTATCCGCCTCCTCTTCCTCTTCGTCTCTATATCACTGTGCCGTAAAGTTTTCATCATACTGTAATATCATGTTCTCCATAAGAGGTATAGTGTTTGTAAGTTTTCCAGGCGATAATGTCCAGGAGGGAGCTATGGCACGGAAAGCGATACACTTATATTCCATTAAGATTATTACTATTAAGATTTGTACGAGTAGTGAACATAAATAGCCTCATCATGGGCCGACAGGGATTCTATAACCTGATACGACCTATGCAATCCTTTGTAACCATTCAAATATTCCTCCTCCTCCTTCTCCTCATGGCACCTCTTTTTACACTTTTCTTGACTCACGCACATTCTTCTCCTTTGGTCCCGGTGTCGTGTGAGCAAAAGTCTGTTTACGAGAGAAAGACCGTTTACTAACAAAGGCGTGTTATCAACAAAGCCGGTGATGTGCGAAATATTGTCAACGCGCGAAATCCTGTACACCCCTCCATGTACATGTAAATCCTGTACACACCACAACACAACTGGCGTGACATCCATTCTTCTAACACAAATTTGCATATTGTATTACCAAAGGAGTCGATTCGGCTCTACAAGTCGCTATTTAGTGTCCATGTCTCACAACCATAGAGTAAGACAAGGATCACAAGCGACTTGAAGATCCGGATCTTTGTCCACCTGCACAGGTACCGACAACGCCAAATACTCGTGCTGATCGAGTCCATAACACCGTGGGCTATGCCAATCCGCCGTAAGACTTCTTGACGTGACCCGCCATCATTATGAACTGCGCTACCAAGGTATACAAAACTTACCAAGATCTCAATGTCCTCGCCGCACGCATGAACATATTGTACTGTTTCATCTAGTAAGGCTCCAAACACCTTGACCTTGGTCTTGAGCCAGGAGACCTCAAGTCCCAAAGGCTTTGCCTCCTCGTGCAGCGCCTCGAGAGCCATCACCAGGACCTCCATGCGACTCAGCAAAGATTACTGCATCATCGGCAAAAACAAGATCAGTGATCTTGGTGTTGCCGAGGGATGCTTTACAATCACTTTGATCTACAACTTTGCCCAATACTCAGTCCATACAAGTGTTGAAAACTGATGGGGCAAGGACGCACCCTTGCCTCACTCCTGTATTCACATGCAGGAAAGAAGCTGAATACACCTCCCCTACCCTTGACAGCACTCTCAGTCCCAGAGATAACACGAAACTAATGCATGCAGTAATTGATCCGTAAGGAAATATATACACTCAATAGGCATACAACAGCATTATCGATAGCTGAGGCAAATGTGGCACAGTGCTGGAGAAGTGTGAAGGTTTGACAACTCAAAATATCTGGTAACTCATCCCACACACTTACACTGTTCTGGTTCTCAATTTATTCGGTCACTTTCCCTAAAAACTTATCAGGGCTCCTAAAATCACAGGTTTAACCTAGAATATCACACATATCAAGTATGGGGCTGAATGAAATGTCTAGGCTTAGGCAGACTAGGGCTCTGCAGACCCCCCTTTATACAGACTCTTACTGTCTGCTTTATAGGGGCTGGCAGCGAGCATTTTTTTCTTCGTTTTGTTTTGTTTTTGCCCTTGGCCAGTTCTTTGTGATGAAAAAAAATACACATGTAACCTATATATATATATATATATATATATAATGTAGATAGATAGATATTTCTCTCTCTCTCACTCTCTCTCTCTCTCACACTCTCTCTCTCTCTCTCTCTCTCTCTCTCTCTCTAATAATATATATATATATATATATATAATATCTCTATCTATCTATATATATATATATATATATATTATTATTATTTTTTTTTTTTTACATATGTGCCTATAGCGCCTGTAGGCAGTGGTGACCCAGGGCTCGGATGGTAGGCTCTGGAAGTTCACTTGAGGGTTCTGATGGCTGGTCCTCGCCCGTTGGTGGCGCAGGCAGGTTTCTTATAGTGACGCCTGTGATTAGAGGCTCATGCCGCCCCCCTGTGTCCTCCGATGCACTCGCAGTCGAAGGTAGAGTTGATAGGCAGGACATGTGGGTGTTCTTAGGCCACTCGACGGTGCAGAAAGGTTTGGGTTTCTTCGGGGATCGAACTCGGGTCACCAAGAACGCCAGTCGGAGACTCTAGCCGCTTCGCTACCGCCTCCCCACTTAGTTCCTGTTGAGTTGGACGTCTAATAAACGACGTACAATTAAATCACGTTAATGTATCCTACATTTTGCACCTCAGTTATTAAAAAGGGGGAAAACGCGGGTATCATTTTTCTTCTAATGAGGTTCTTTTTTTAAAACTTACCACCACCGTGGTGTATATATAATATATATATATATATATATATATATATATATATTATAATATATATAATATATATATATGTATATATATATATATATATATATATGTATATATATATGTATATATATATATATACTAGCCGCAAAGCCGCCCTCCGGGCGGACTTTTTGGCTAGCTCCTGCGGAGGGCTATTGGTGGTGGGCCTTCGGCCCACCAAACACGGACTCTCCAGATAGCCCCTTCTAACTTTCCTGAAATCATGGATGTAGAAATGTATGTATTCCCCCCACCCATTCACTCACCCATTACCCATCACCCCCCACCCATTCACTCACCCATTACCCATCACCCCCCACCCATTCACTCACCCATTACCCATCACCACACCCATTCACTCACCCATTACCCATCACCCCCCACCTATTCCCTCACCCATCACCCATCACCCCCAACCCATCACCCCTACCCATTCACTCACCCATCACCCCACCCCATTACCCATCACCCCACCCATTCACTCACCCATTACCCATCACCCTACATCAAGGTTTCCTCAATTCTCGCAACCCACTTTATTTTCACAATTATCGCTAATAGGCTGCTAAAAAAAAAAAAAAAGTGATCGGATCATCTCATAATTGGGCTTAAAACCTTCCCTGGTCAACCCGGTTCCAAAAATGTGCCATATGAGGTGATTGCGCCACGGGGGCGGAAACCAACACACACACACACACACACACCACACACACACACACACACACACACACACACACACACACACACACACACAGACAAGAACAGAACATACAACCACACCCCCCACACCCACCACCCACCCCACCACACACCACACCACACCCAACCACACCACACACCACCATACCCCACCACACAACCCAACTCGCACCCACTCTCACAAACCAACTGCAAAAAAAAAAAACAAAGTGATCGATCATCTCAAATTCTAAACCTTCCCCTGTCACACCTCCACAAATTCCACTACAGATCGCCACGCGAACCATACACCACACACACACACCACCACAACAACACACAACAACACACACACACACACACAGACAGACAGACAGACACACTTTCGCTTATATTTACCATTACCCATCACCCCCCACCTTTCCCTCACTCATCACCCATCACCCCCACCCATTCACTCACCCATCACCCCACACCCATTACCCATCACCCCACCCATTCACTCACCCATTACCATCACCCTACATCAGGTTCCTCAATTCTCGCAACCCACTTTTTTTCTCACAATTATCGCTAATAGGCTGCTAAAAAAAAAAAAAAAAGTGAAGTGATCGGATCATCTCATAAATGGGCTTAAAACCTTCCCTGGTCAACCCGGTTCCAAAAATGTTTCATATGAGGTGATTGCGCCACAGGGGGCGGAACCTATACCAGACACACACACACACACACACACACACACACACACACACACACACACACACACACACAGACAGACAGACAGACAGACACACTTTCGCTTATATTTACCATTACCCATCACCCCCAACCTATTCCCTCACCCATCACCCATCACCCCCAACCATCACCCCCCACCCATTCACTCAACCATCACCCCACACCCATTACCCATCACCCCACCCATTCACTCACCCATTACCCATCACCCTACATCAAGGTTTCCTCAATTCTCGCAACCCACTTTTTTTTTCACAATCATCGCTAATAGGCTGCTAAAAAAAAGAAAAAAAAAAAAGTGATCGAATCATCTCATAAGTGTGCTTATGACCTTCCCCTGGTCAACCCGGTTCCCAAAATGGGCCATATGAGGTGATTGCGCCACGGGGGCGGAACCTATACCACACACACACACACACAGACAGACAGACAGACAGACAGACAGACAGACAGACAGACAGACACACTTTCGCTTATATTATTATAGATATATATATATATATATATATACATACATATATATATATATATATATATATATATATATATATATATATATATATATATATATATAACATACATACATACATACATATATATATATATATATATATATATATATATATATATATATATATATATATATATATATATATATATATATATATATATACCACGGTGGTGGTAAGTTTTAAAAAAAGAACCTCATTAGTAGAAAAATGATACACGCGTTTTCCCCCTTTTTAATAACTGAGGTGCAAAATGTAGGATACATTAACGTGATTTAATTGTACGTCGTTTATTAGACGTCCAACTCAACAGGAACTAAGTGATTCACGGAGAGATACCACCGAGCGCCTAACTTCTGATCTTTCTATAATTTCTGATTAGGGCAAAGCAAACCTTGTTTTGGTCAATGCCTCAAAAACCCAATTTCTTCACCTATCTACTCGACAAAACCTACCAGATAACTATCCCCTCTTCTTCAATGACACTCAACTGTCTCCTTCAACAATGAACATTCTAGGACTATCCTTTACTAAAAATCTGAACTGGAAATCTCACATCTCATCTCTTGCTAAAACAGCTTCTAAGAAGTTAGGTGTGCTGTGGCGTCTGCGTCCTTTTTTTTCTCCCTCCCAATTGCTTGCTCTCTACAGGGGCCTTATCCGCCCATGTATGGAGTATGTCTCACATGTTTGGGGAGGATCCACTCATACAGCTCTCCTAAACAGGGTTGAGTCAAGAACTTTTCGTCTCATCAACTCCTCTCCTCTGACTGACTGTCTTCAATCTTTAAATCACCGCCGCAATGTTGCTTCTCTTGCTCTCTTCTACCGTTATTTTCATGCGCACTGCTCTTCTGAACTTGCTAACTGCATGCCTCCCCCCCCTCCCGCGGCCTCGCTGCACAAGACTTTCTACTCATTCTCATCCCTATTCTGTCCATCTTCCTAATGCAAGAGTTAATCAGTATCTTTACTCTTTCATCCCTTACACTGGTAAACTCTGGAACTCTCTTCCTGTTTCTATTTTTCCACTTTCATATGACTTAAATCTTTTCAAAAGAAGAGTAACAAGACACCTCCTTAACTAAATTGGCCTACCCCTCTGTTTATATTTTATTCTCTTACTGTCTTCTTTATAGGGACTGGCAACTAAGCGGGCTTTGTGTTACCCATTTTTGTTGTGCCCTTGGCCAGTTCCTTGTGATGTAAAAAAAAAAAAGAAAAAAAAAGAAAAAAAAAAGTTATGTAATTATATATTGTAATTGAAGTAATGTTTTCTGGTAACAATACGAATTTTGGCTCTCATAGCAAACACACACACACACACACACACACACACACACGCACACGCACACGCACACGCACACGCACACGCACACGCACACGCACACGCACACACACACACACACACACACACACACCTCCATTGATTTTAAACCCTGCCCTTGTGGTACAGTAGTAAAATCTCTGCGTCACCTGATGGGCGCAGGTTTGAGTCCCGCTCACAGCTCAATTTTTTTTCTCTGTAAACTCGGGCTGTTACTGTCGCCTTTTAGCAAGGGGATCGGGTGTGTGAAGTCCCAGCTTCACCCAAAGATCAGTTTTCATGAGCTCAAAGCTCTTTTTAGGAAGATAACAGCTTGTGGTCGCATTTCCAGCGCATGGTCAGGCCGTTGGTGAAACACACACACACACACACACACACACACACACACACACACACACACACACACACACACACACACACACACACACACACACACACACACACACACACACACACACACACACACACACACACACACACACACACACACACACACACACACACACACACACACACACACACACACACACACACCACACACACACCACACACCACACACACACACACACACACACACCACACACACACACACCACACACACACACACACACACACACACACACACACACACACACACACACACACACACACACACACACACACACACACACACACACACACACACACACACACACACACACACACACACACACACACACACACACACACACACACACACACACACACACACACACACACACACACACACACACACACACACACACACACACACACACACACACACACACACACACACACAGATATATTGTGATAGTTTATTGACCATAGCAAGTATATACGTAGTTTATAAAGGTACATAACAACACATAACACAACATATAATATCCACACGTAAATCCAAGTTGTCTCACATCTGCAGTCCATGTATTTCTCCAATAAAGCTTTGCTATACATAGTAATTTACAAACACTGGTGATCTGAAAAGACTGCTAATAGAAAGTTGACACAATCAGATGCCTCCATATACATGTGATATTATATCACATGTCATATCTGGTGTAGAAATGTTACTAAACAAGTCCTCGATTGATCTAGAATGATAAGTGTCTCTAATATGATAAGTCAATATACAATTTTCCACTACATGTCTTTCTGTTTGAACCTCACCACACAGACACAGTCGTTCTTCCAGGGATAGTCGACCACGGCCCCGCCTATTCCACCTTCCTGTCTCACACATCAAGGAGTGCCCACTCACACGGAACCTTATAAAGGAGAGTTTATGTTTTTCACTGACTGTGTGCTTCACTCTATAAATGTTATGAACAATAAATTAGAGTTTGTCTTTTTATGTAAGACGTTTGGAAGTATCACTGCGTGCAATGCTGTGCACGACATTTTCCCTGACACTACTTAGGTTCTTTGGGTCGTTGTTAATGAACTCTCGTACTAACCTTCCTGTCACTATATTTGTATTACTGACTAAATTCATCACAAAGAACAAAGGATCATCATTATAGCCAGATCTTTCCTGCCACATAGTACGAAAGAATGTATGTTGCTTTGATTCAACAAGATCTTTTAAAGGAAGATACCCATACTCTACACAACACACGTCATTACATGTAGATTGCCTCCCTGCCAGCAGTGTTTTCAAGCTCCAATTATACAGTTTGATCATAGGTTTCATATCCGCCCCTATCCATGACACCATGGATAGGGGTATCCATGTGTGCTGATATGACTATCCAGTGCCAGAGGTGGGCTCCGCAAACGCAAATCCACTTCCGCAAACGCAAATCCGCAAACTTCAATCTTTAAGTTCCGCAACTGCAAGTCCGCAAATTTCTTGAAGTTCACACTTCCGCAACCGCAAGTCCGCAAATCCGCAAACCAATTATGTGATATTGTCTCTGCATATATATATATATATATATATATATATATATATATATATATATATATATATATATATATATATATATATATATATATATATATATATATATATATATATATGTATTAGTATTTTGTTCATACTCACCACTCAGCGCCTCACACATGTTATAGCTAACATTTTACCTACCCTACCTTTACCTACTGAACTGTGACAAAACTGTGTCTTGTCCATTTGATATTCTCTTCTTCACCTCTCCAGAAGGTCTTTTGGTGTCTCATTTATCTATCACACTCCTCATCTCCTCTGTTCTCTCTTCCTGTTTTCTCCGTATCTCTCTTGTCCTGCTCATAAAAAGGATGCAATCAGCATATGCCAAGTAACATCTAACCACATCTCTTGTTTCTTACTATAATTTTGTGTTGGCCCCAGTCAGAGCTTATCTTATTTTTGTAAGAAAAATAGGGCTATTTGAGATCCGGGGCTATTCATAAAACATTCGGGGCTACAGTCCCCAATGCCCAGACCTAACTACGCCTATGATATCAGATCCTTAA
>JACEEZ010010254.1:62500-110000 GCA_016584305.1 Chionoecetes opilio | reverse complement strand
CCCATCAACGCCAGCGTCCCGCAGGGCAGTGTACTCGGGCCTCTTCTGTGGAATGTCTACTTCAATGACATTCTCCAGCTCATTCCTGAGGCCCAGGCCTACGCTGACGACTGCACCCTTGCCTTCACCTGCGACAGACGTGACTGGCAGGACACGGTGTGCCGCATCAACCTGGCACTGGACAACATCGTCACCTGGAGTAGTCGATGGCAGGTTAGCCTGGCCCCTGACAAAACCCAGGCTCTGCTTATATCCCGCAGGCAAGACATTGCCAACCTGCCTGCACCAGATATACAGCTTGAGGGCAGATCACTCCCGGTTCAGCGATCCATCTCCATCCTTGGGGTGGAGTTTGACGCAGGACTGACCTTCACCAGTCATGCCAGGAAAGTTGCTAAAAACTCGGCCTGGAGACTCAGATGTGTCCGGCGCATCTCCCACCTTCTGGATGCCAAGGGGGTTGAGGTCCTGTACAAGGCACAGGTACATCCCCTCATGGAATACTCCCCCCTAGCATGGTCTTTCTGCCCGCCCTCTTACCTGGCCACACTAGACCGCGTCCAGAGAAGAGCCCAGCGACTGGTTAACGACAAACGTCCCCACCACGCGCCTAACTCCTTCCAACCCCTCCAGGAGCGCAGGGATGTGGCAGGTTTATGTGTCATGCACAAGGCACTAAATCTCACACGCCCCACCTGGCAGCCATCAAGCTCCCCCAGGCCCCCGCCGCCCCTCACTCCACCCGTGTCGCCCCACACAGACAGGAGCAAGTGACTGTGCCCTTCTCCAGGACAGAGCACCACCTACGTTCCTTCTTACCCCGCTACGGCCGTCTGTGGAACCAGTTAGTTCACCAAACCGACCTCCACCACCACGCCTCGCTACAAGACTTTAAGCAGGGGGTGAACAGCTGGTTGATGGCCTAGATTATATTATTACTAAATATAAAATGTCTGTTTTATATTATATGTAGCTATGGATAGCTCTAGTGTAAAACCTAGAGCCTTAGCTCTAATAATTCCAAATGTACTAACAGTTTAAATAAAAAAGAAAAAAGGAAGAGAGAGAGAGAGAGAGAGAGAGAGAGAGAGAGAGAGAGAGAGAGAGAGAGAGAGAGAGAGAGAGAGAGAGAGAGAGAGAGAGAGAGAGAGAGAAGATGGTGCCTCACGCGTTGTGTTTGATGAAACATTTGTTACTGTCAACGCCAAATGGCCGGTAATTGCTACTGCTGTCTTGTTGTTATCATTATTGTTATCATTTTGTGTTGTTGTCGTCATTATCATCATTATCATCATCAATAGTATCGGTATTATCTGTATTATTATCTTCATTACATATTTGTATTCCCATAATTACGATGATGATCAAATTAACAGTACGAGTAATGATAATAACAGTAATGATTGTACTAATGATTAATGATAATCAAAACAACGACAATGATTAGGTGTATGATAACCGTTATCATATATAACATCATTGTCATTATTATTATCATTATCGTTGTTATTATTATATTTATTGATATTATCATTATTATTATTATTATTATTATTATTATTATTATTATTATTATTATTATTATTATTATTATCATTATTATTACCATTGTTATTACGAGTATCATTGTGCCCCCTCGGTGTTCTGGTTATCACATTCGGCTCACAACTGAGAGGTCCACTAGGTTAGGTTGAGACGATATGGGCTTACCTGCCATGATGTAGCACCTGTTTACCTAGCAGGGAATAGGTACGGGATATCGCCGACTCAGCCGAGGACTTATGACCTCGAAATCCCCGTTGAAGTAGGTAATCCTTTACTTCTGTAGGTGTAAATGTGGTGGGTGCGTGCGTGCGTGCGTGCGTGCGTGCGTGCGTGCGTGCGTGCGTGCGTGTGTTTTGTTTGAACCTTTGTCGTGAAAAAAAATGCTTTATGCCACACCAAGAAAGATGATAAACAAACACAAGGTATAGGAAAAAATAGCGAAAAAATAGTTATGCTATTTTCATGACAATAATATAATATAATGTTTACTATCATCCTTATTATCATAATGACGATGTGGTGTGGTGGTCAGCACGGCTTGAAATCAAAAGAACAATCACAAGGAAAATCTGGCCAAGTGACAATTAATGGTTCTTTACTATAACGATGTAGAATCTGTTCACCTAGCCGGGAAGCATATCCCCGTTCTCTGGAATAGTGTGTGGTATACTGGTATGGGGATGTCTCTTGCCAATCATCGTTGTACAAGCTCCTGACGTCACATGGGGGTGGAGTTTAAGTGTTCACTAGGTTATAATCTGCGTTTTATTTAAGATAATTCAATTAGTCTTGGCTAGGTTAGGTTATATTAGGTTAAAGTAAACAATTGAATTAGTGTATTATTTAATAAAACATACAGATTATAGCCCAGCATTCTCTTAAGCACCATCGCCATGTGACGTCACGAGCTTGGACAACGGTGATTGGCATGAGACCTCCCCATGCCACATACTATTCCAGAGAATGGGAATATGCAGCCGGGAAAGGATCATTGAGGAGCAGTAATGATATTGGCGTCCAGCACGAGCGGATGACTATAATAGTAAAGGCAGGATCCTTCCCTTGGTAGTGGCATTCATTCCCCATGAAACCAAAAAAGTAGAAATCTGTTTTTTTGTTGGATGCCGCCCTCTTATTCAGGAGGAAGCCAAATTGTTTGAAAAAAATATATAATAGTATTTATTTATCATCATAATTATTATCATTATCATTATTATATAAATTACTATTTTCCTATTATAATTGTTATTGTTATTCACATTACTGTTATTATTGTTACTATTTTAACCATTTATACTGTTATTATCATTACTATTATAATTTTAATTATAAGACTACTGCTACTAATAATGATGATAATAATATAATACAATAATAATGATTATAAAAATGATAATTATCTTTACTATTATCATATTCCTATATTGTTATTATCACTATCATCATTGTATGCATGTGACGATGATGACCACAACCACCAGCGCCACCACCGCCTCCTCCTCAGCCACCACCATCACCACTGTCATCACCATCATTAATGACATACTTTCTCACTTGTGTGGCTGCGCATTTGAACCCTTAATGACACTTTCTCTCTCTCTCTCTCTCTCTCTCTCTCTCTCTCTCTCTCTCTCTCTCTCTCTCTCTCTCTCTCTCTCTCTCTCTCTCTCTCTCTCTCTCTCTCTCTCTCTCTCTCTCTCTCTCTCTCTCTCTCTCTCTCTCTCTGGTATAGTTTCATATTTGTACCTAGTTAGAGGCTCATGATAACACGTGTCTTTCTTTCTTTGTTTGTTATACAGGAGTGTTTGCCTTTCTTGTTTTTTTTATAATTTTTGTGAGGAGACAAAACCCCAGATCCTCCTTTGCTCTCCTTCTACATTGCTTGTTGCTGGAAGAAGCAGTGTAACGAGAGAGAGAGAGAGAGAGAGAGAGAGAGAGAGAGAGAGAGAGAGAGAGGAGGAGAGAGAGAGAGAGAGAGAGAGAGGAGGAGAGAGAGAGAGAGAGAGAGAGAGAGAGAGAGAGAGCTAATGCGGCATAATAATGTTTTTAGTGCATCCGCTTTCATTAACACACACAACACACACATACACATACACACACACACACACACACACACACACACACACACACACACACACACACACACACACACACACACACACACACACACACACACACACACACACACACACACACACACACACACACACACACACACACACACACACACACACACACACACACACACACACAGTCACACAAACACACACAGTCACACAAACACACACACACACAGTCACACACACACACACACACAGACATACATATCAGACATACATATATCTTATATCTTTAATATCAACTCCTCTGACCTATTTGACCTTTCATTATAAACTGGTATCTTTCCAGGCCAATTAAAAAAAGCGAAAGTAATTCCTTTGTTCAAGTCAGGTGACAGAAGTGACTTAAATAGTTATCGCCCCATTTCCACCCTTCCCGCATTTACTAAGATTTTTGAAGAAAAAAAAATTTCCCCTCCTAATCAATTACCTTGAACAAAACAATCTTTTGACTGAACACCAGCATGGCTTCAGAGCACAGCATTCTACTGAGTCTGCAATACTACAGTTTGTCAGCAATGTGTACACATGTTTGGAAGAAAAACTATATGTTATTGGTGTATTCATGGATTTATCAAAAGCATTTGATACCCTAGATCACAAAATTTTACTTCACAAATTAGAACACTTTGGAGTAAGAGGTGTACCATTGAAATTATTTCAGAGTTATCTCAGTGACAGAAAACAGAGTGTATTTTGTAATCAGATTTACTCTCCATTTGAATCCATATATAAAGGTGTACCTCAAGGTTCTGTTTTAGGTCCGATTCTTTTTCTTATATATATTAATGACATTGTAAATGCTAGCACAAAATTTTCTTTTCTGATTTATGCTGATGACACAACATTTTTACTCAAGGACAAAAATCTAGATTCACTATACACAAATTTAATGCCAGAGCTAAACAACGTAAAATCATGGATTCAATCAAATAAATTAAAACTTAATATTTCAAAAACAAATTATATTCTATTTCAAAATAGGTCTGTGAATAACTCCATCCCTCCAATATTATTAGATGGCGAAATTATAGAACAAGTCAATCATGCAAAATTTCTTGGAGTCACGATTGATGAAAACTTAAATTGGAAATATCACATTGATCAAACATGTTTGAAACTTTCTAAGATAACTGGCATTCTATACAGAGTCCGCCATAACCTAACTACAGAGGCAATGATCAGCATTTATTATACTCTTTGTTACTCACACCTCATATATTGTGTTCCTATATGGGCATGCACATGACCCTCTTTTTTAAGTAAATTATCAATAGCACAAAATAAAAAAAATTATGTATATTCTTCTTTAAAAAGTTTGATTCAACAGCAAAAGTATTCTCTGAAACAAATATTTTAAAATTCCCTGTTATTCACAAATATTTAACACTAGCCGCAAAGCCGCCCTCCGGGCGGACTTTTTGGCTAGCTCCTGCGGAGGGCTATTGGTGGGCCTTCGGCCCACCAAACATGGACTCTCCAGATAGCCCCTTCTAACTTTCCTGAAATCATGGATGTAGAAATGTATATATTCCCCCCACCCATTCACTCACCCATTACCCATCACCCCCCACCCATTCACTCACCCATTACCCATCACCCCCCACCCATTCACTCACCCATTACCCATCACCCCCCACCCATTCACTCACCCATTACCCATCACCACACACCCATTCACTCACCCATTACCCATCACCCCCCACCTATTCCCTCACCCATCACCCCCCACCCATTCACTCACCCATCACCCCACACCCATTACCCATCACCCCACCCATTCACTCACCCATTACCCATCACCCTAACCCTACATCAAGGCTTCCTCAATTCTCGCAACCCACTTTTGTTTTCACAATTCTCGCTAATAGGCTGCTAAAAAAAAAAAAAAAAAAAAAGGTGATCGGATCATCTCATAAGTGGGCTTATGACCTTCCCCTGGTCAACCTGATTCCAAAAATGTGCCATATGAGGTGTTTGCGCCACGGGGGGCGGAACCTATACCACACACACACACAGACAGACAGACAGACAGACAGACAGACAGACACACTTTCGCTTATATTATTATAGATTATTATTAATATTCAAAAGTCAAGGACAAAACTCAATATTTAAATTAGTTGTAAATGTTACCCATACAAGAAGTAATAATATTAACCTTATTTGTCCAATATTTAGAACAACATTATTTAAAAACAGTGTTATCAGTTTTGGTCCGAAACTCTTTAATGATATGCCTCTTGATAAAAAAAGTTCTCCTTACAACTATCAATTTAGTTGGATACAAGCGAGAAATTAAAAAGTATTTACTTTATCAACAAAATATGTAATTATTATTTTACTACAAGTCTAAATATTTTATTTAGTTTATCATTATTATTTTTTTTATTTTTATCTTATCTATATTGTTTATTATTATTATTATTATTATTATTATTATAATTGTTATTAATATTATTTTTATTAATATTATTATTATTATTATTACAATTATTTGCATTCTGCTACTACTGTAATTCCATTTATTACCCGTGTCATTATCGAATGTAGTTATCCTCAGTTTGGATATATTTTTCTATGTATGTAACTTTATTTAGACAAGTAATAATTTAGCTAGTCGTAAGTTTCCACGCCCGCTAACAATACAGTAAAGCTATATGTCCGTCATGGAGCTTCGGCTCGACGGACCGTGGCTAATGTTTATGAAATTTGTATATATTACAACATTGTCTTATTATTAGCAATAAACGTTTACTTACTTACTTACATACAGATAGACACACACACACACACACACACACACACACACACACAGACATACATATAAACACACACACACACACACACACACACATACACACACACACACAGACAGACAGACACACATATAGACACACACACACACACACACACACACACACACACAGACATATATAGACACTCACATACACACACACACACACACACACACAGACACACACAGTCACACACACACACACACAGACATACAGATAGACACACACATACACAGACATATAGATAGACACACACACACACAGACAGACAGACATACAGAGACACACACACACGCACACAGACATACATATAGACACACTCACATACACACACACACAGAGACACACACACACTCACACACACACACACACACACACACACACACACACACACACACACACACACACACACACACACACACACACACACACACACACACACACACACACACACACACACACACACACACACACACACACACACACACACACATACACACAGACATACAGATATACACACAGACACAGACACACAGACACACACACACACACAGACATACAGATAGACACACACACACACACACACAGACACACACACACACACACACATATACACACACACGTAGTACATAGGGGCGTTGTAGGGCGTAGGGGCCCATAAAGTTAACATGTCGAAGTTGTAATATTAGTGTTAGTAGTTAGAAGGAGAAGAAAAATAAGAATAGGAAGAGGCAATGAAAGTGAAACTATATATAGAAAAAAAAACCATCAATTTATACAGCTATTACATTTAAGAATTACAAAAAAAATATTTGAGGTCAGAAAAAAAAAACCTCAAGCAAGTTTGGAAAGATATCTAAAACAAAATAACAGTTTGATGAGAATTATCCTGTCAGAGAAACCACGTGGGGAGGAAAGCAAAAAACAAATACCTATCTTTGGGGTTCGGTACTAGAAATGAGACAGATATTGCATGATTTGTATTAACTGCACGTTAGAAATATGGAAGCATTTTTTTGTTTTTACATCACAAAACACTGACCAAAGACAAACAAAAAAGAAACAACAGAAATCCCTATAGCTGCCAGTCCCTATATAATAATATAATAGACAGTAAGAGATTGTATAACAGTGGATGAGTCACTATAATTCAGGTGTCATGACACTCCTCTTGAAAACAAAGCAAGTCGCAGGAATGTGGAAAAATAAAAAGAGGAAGAGAACTCCAGAGTTTACCAGTAAAAGGGATGAAAGAGTAAAGCTACTGATTAACTCTTGCATTAGTATGATGGACATAATAGGGATGAGAATGAGGAAAGCCTTGTGCCGCAGGAGGGGGGAAGGCATGCAGTTATCAAGTTCAGAAGAGCAGTGAGCATGAAAATAACGGTATAGAAATTAACAAGGGAAGCAACATTGCGGCGGTGATTTAAAGATTAAAGACAGTCAGACAGTTGGGGAGGCGGTAGCGGAGTGGTTAGCGTCTCCGACTGGCGTTCTCGGTGACCCGAGTTCGATCCCCGAAGAAACCCAAATCCCTTCTGCACTGTCGAGTGGCCTAAGAACACCCACATGCCCTGCCCATCAACTCTACCTTCGAGGAAGAGACAGCTCCGAGCATCGGAGGACACAGGGGGGCGGCATGAGCCTCTTAATCACAGGCGTCACTATAAGAATCCTGCCTGCGTCACCAACGGGCGAGGGCCAACCATCACAGCCCTCAAATGAACCTCCAGAGTCTACCATCCGTGCCCTGGGTCACCACTGCCTACAGGCGCTATAGGCACAAATAAAAAAATAAAAAATAAAATAAAAAAAGTCAAAGGAGGGGAGTTGATGAGACGTAAAGCTTTTGACTCAACCCTGTTTAGGAGAGCTGTATGAATGGATCCCCCCCAAAAATGAGACTTTGAGACACAGACTCCATACATTGGTGGATAAGACCATTTAACTTGTACCTTGAAAATGTTATTATTGCATTTTATATAATTAAATATAGTTATCAACATAAACTATTTTCTGATAAAAGGGACTTTTGATTGATTTTGAGATGAAAATATCTCCTTAGTTGAACTAAATTTTTTTTTTTTTAAGTTAGATCACGTAACACTTTCTTTTGAGCCTTGAAAACGCTATTTAAAAGTGATGGCTAAGTGCAACCCCAAATGGGTATTAGGGTACGCCGTATAACAAAAAATCTTTTTCTCAACTTTGGCATGCCAATTTCCTATGTAAAATGGAATTCTAAGACGATTTTATCTAGTTCTATTTTTGCATTTGAGCAATTCTTACTATGCAAAATCGCACTTTTATATTTCACCCTTATCGAATAATGCTTAAATGAGTACGCAGTGTCCGGTTGGTCCTGTGTATTCCCATCATGCCCCAATTTATGAGTTCCAAATGACTAGCGTGGAAGCCCCCTTTTTTGATCATTTGGGTTTTCTTTCGGGCCCATTTAAAACCCAACAGTGCCCCAAAACCCCTCAAACGTTGGGCCTAGAACTTTGTCCATCATGCCCTTTTCTGGGACCTGAAGGGGGGCCCGGGGGCCCCCCGGTGGGGGCCCGACCCCGGGATAAACCCGCCCTCTGGCCTGTGTCCACCACTGCTCCCCGCACCCTTGTCACCTGTTCAAAAACTTTTTTCGGTGCTCTGAGGTGGATAGAGAACTCCGGAACCTCGTACGGCTTAAACCAGGATCCCTGGTCTGATCCCCAGACAGTGAACAGGGAACCCCGGCCGTCCCTGGCCAGGTTTGCCAGCTGATCAGTGTCGCAAAGCTGGGGGCTGACAAGTTCAGTTTGGGGTGGGGGGGGCAAAGGTTTTTTACACTGGTTTTTCCCCAAATACTCCTCGCCCGCCCTCAGCTTAAAAAATCGGGGTTCACGGCGAAACCTGCGGTCTTTCTCCCCTCTGATTGCCATCAGCGAGAGGAGGACACTTTCTGATTTGGGGGAACCATGCTCCTGTCCGAAACGTGGGGAATTTCACACTTTTTGGGCCCTTTCGGGGCTGCGCCCTTCATCACTCTGGCTGCGTGGGGGGATGGCTTTTTGGGGCCCTCCTCTAGGTTTTGTGGTGAACCTGATTCGTAGTAGAGTTTGAAGTACCCTGCAGGCAATTTTTTGCCCAGGATTTCCCGGGTGTAGTTTTTTGCAGTTTAGTCCATGCTTTTTGGTCCACAGTACACGAGCGACTTGGGGTTTTGGGGAGCCATTTGGAGGGGACCAAACCCTTTCCCCACTTTATCTCCTGCAGTCGGGCGGGTTTCCCACGGTATGTCCGCAGCTGATTTGTACCGGTGCTTTGGGACCAATGCTTTGGCTTAAAGTACCATTGCAGGGCCCATGGACCCAAAGTATACCTAACTAACCTAAGGCCTTAAACCAAAAAAGCCCTACCCCAACCTAACCTAAACCCAACCCCAAAGTATACCTTTAAACCCAACCCAATCTAACCGAACCCCAAGTATTTCCTAAACCCAACCAAAACCAACCATAGCAGCCGATGATAGTCCACGCAGCCCCGGGGGCATAGCAGCTTTGGATGGAAACAAAAGCAGCTACCCGTGGGGACATATCAGCCGGGTGAAACAAAAGCAGCCAAACCCGGGACATAGAGGCCCGTTCCCGCCGGGCGGCGAGAAACGCCCCCGCTTTTACAGCCTTTTGGGCCAGCTGGTAGGGGACCTGTGGTCAGTGGACATGTTGGGCCGGATATACTCCGGGATCTCCCTGAGATTTTTTACCGCCTGGCAAATCCTTGAAAATCTGCGTTGTACCCGCATTCATTCCAAAGCTGGGGCAGCAGACTGCCCCTGGACCCGTTGAAGCCCAGTGTCAGATGAGGTAGGGCCCGTCCCATTTGGTGATAAGGTGGGCCGGGGGGGAACTCGTTTTTGTGCAACACGCATATACCCAGAAGAGCTTTGGGCCCCGCATCTTCTCCCAAAAGGGCGGGGAGTACCACCCTTCCACCCCGTGTTGGCCCCAGTTGAGGTCACCTTGCAGTATGATCAGTGAGTCGGTGGAGTCGTATGTCACCAGCAGATCATAGAGAGCCTGAGCCACCTTGAACGCAGGCTTCTCAGGTGGCACCGGGTCCTCGGGTACAAAGTGCCAAAGGTACCTTCCAGATGGCTCCTCTGTCACTGACACATGTTCCTTCCTGATCAACCTTGGGTGCAGTTTCCCATAGCTGTCGGGCACCATCGCCCTGGTCTTGTCCTTCCTCCCATCGTAACCCAATCCAACTATTTTGGTACCCTGGTGCTTCCCCTGGTCAAGGTCCCTGGCCGATGCCATGGCATCCTGCCTGGCCCTCCTCAGCTTGTTAGTATCGCAGACCAGGTACGACATGTCTGGAGAGAGGTGGCCGTCAGCGATAAGGTCCTGGAGGAATCCAGAAGCCAAGGCAGCAGCAGCAGTGGGCGGAACGTCGAACCGGATGCTTGCCAGCGCCAGATTCCGGACTGGCATTGTGTTTCTTCTTGCAGCTGGCCTGTCCAAGTACTGCATCACAAGGGGTGCCAGGGACCCCAGCCTCTCCCTGAGCAGTCGGTCTACCAGTATGGCAGCCTCCTGTTGCTCCTGCCTCCTTCCTCTGAGTGGCAGGGTGAACGACGACTCCGTCCCATCCTCAGAATCCTCCAAGGCTCCAAACAAGGCTATTTACCTGCCACCTGTTGGCGTTTTTGCGAAACTATTGTCGCAGTATCAACCTGCCCTCGTATCATTTCGCCCCAGTCTCACCTTCATTTGTAACGCGGATCAAGAATTGATGATAGGTGCAAATGAAGCCGTTACTTTAGCGGGGCTAAGCTATGTTTTGCATATAAATATAAAAGTCCATTTTTGCATAGCAAGAAGTGCTCAAATCAAAAAGTTGAAGAGCACAAACCACCCTAAAAATTCATTTTTACATAAGAAAACACCCTGCCAAATTCGAAATAATCTATATTTCACTTTTCATTGGACCAAAGGGTCCCCTGCCCCACAACCCAACTCACACACCAACAACACACACAAACACACAACACACAAAACACAACACAAAACACACACACCACACACACACCCCAAACACACACCCCACACACCAACCAAACATTTCCCATACAACCTTAGCCAACTCTAAATTTTATTCATGAAAATGACACAGGAGCCCTCAGTGAAAATGGCCTAGTGAAAAATTGAAGACTTTTGATGAATGGCTGGCGATCTTTATTATAAAGGCGACATAATGTATGACCGACTTGATGTGGAAGGGGTCTGCATGGTACAGTACAATGGAAACATGGAACTGGGTCTGTATTCTCGATGCATATATAATTGTAAGGCATAGGTATTGTTATGACATAGTGATTTAGGAATAGGAATAAAGGGGTGGGAATAAAGGAATAGGAATAAAGGTACAGGAATAAAGGAATAGGAATAAAGGAATAGGAATAAAGGAATAGGAATAAAAGAGTATGAATAAAGGAATAGGAATAAAGGAGTGAGAATAAAGGAATAGGAATAAAGGTACAGGAATAAAGGAATACGAATAAAGGAGTTGGAATAAAGGAGTAGCAATAAAGAAGTAGCAATAAAGGAATATATATAAAGGAATAGGAATAAAGAAATAGGATTAAGGCGATAGGAAAGAACGTAGGTTATGTCAAAGCTATTCAGATGATAAGAAAATTAACTAAGAAACCATTAACATGTTAGTCCAGTCAAAATATGAATGGACCCACCACAAATTGCAATAGAAACGAAGTTATATTTTTCTGAAACCTTGATGCCTACTGAATATCTGCCCAAGATTATACTTAAATATTTTGAGTGGAACATGGTTTTTCAGGTCATTTGCGTTTTGGTTACTTTTTCGGACTACCGCAATAATTGGAAATTAAATATACGACAATATCACTCTTAATAATACAACAAAACAACTTTTAATTATTTATTTAACCAGTTGTGGCCTGGTTATGGCAAATGACAACTGTCACATGCAATAATGAACAAAATATTATGCCTATCATTTTTTGCACATCAAAAAATATGGGATTAAATTTATACTTAAAATGTGACGCTTATCATTTAAACCCATTATTACTGATCCCCCCTTAGCTGTGAAATGCAGCAATAAAACTTGATTTATATATAGCCCCTCACCAAAAATGTATTGCTAGTCTTCTTCAGGAAACTGACATTACCCGTAAAGGTGATACCGGGTATTAAATTTGAGTCTGGGAATTTCGTGAAAAAAATATTCTTTGAGCTGAATAAAGTTCGTAATTTCTAGTACTTAATTAGTTAATAGTGAGTCAAGAAATATAGTTAGATAGGTAGGCATATACATATATAGATAATTACAATTACAAACACAAGGTCTTATATTATATAGGGGAATGTTGGGATACACTACCAAAACTATGTGTACACAATGAACTTAGGTCCGTTCACAATATTTAACACGTCACTTCATCTCTTCCATGGTCACCATCATCAGCAGCATCGAAAACGTCTACTGATTCGTCTGCATTTGAACAACTACCTCTGCACAGTCCACATGCGAATGTGCAAGGCAGCCCAATTTTCCGACAACCACAACGTTTACCACTGCAGCCACCCTTGCATGAACATCTAACAAGCTTTAGGAGATACTCTGGTGCTGCAGCGAGGTCAGAATGCAACAGGGATCATCCTGGTGTCCATGATACTCCATCCCCAGTCAAGTGGATTGAGTTTGTGTCCTTTCCACTCATGAACCTGATGGAATACCCGTAGGCTGTGATATTTGGAAGCTGAGCTCGTTGGCGGAAGTACCCGTGGGTGCAATGCTGTTCTGTTTGTTGTCACCTTAGCATGAAATTTTACTACTCTCAATTCGTTTAAATTGTCTGATGGTTTCCCTCCGTACACACAAAACCATTGCTCTGTCTCCTGCAGCAATGATCTCATCCTGTGTTGAGTATTCATTGCCGAAATTAGGGCCGCTTGCCGGAACATATCATTGTCCTTGAACAGTTTGAGTCCATGCCTTTGCCGATCCCAAAAGACCCTTGATGTCGTGTCGCATCCCAGGTATGCATGGATGAAGAGATGTTTTCACACACAGTCTCACCCAGAGCCTCTCTGACTTTGCCAATGTCCAAGTATTGTCTTGGATTCAATGAACCCCTTTTCGGCTCCGACATTAAGTAGAGACTGTGCGCACTATTCTTGCTGAAATAATAGCACAGTAGTATCAAAAGTCAGTGTCTTCGCCAACAAGAACAGTGTTGGATTTTGAAGAACTACGAACTGCAGTTGTTGCTATGAGTAGGTCCGCATCTCCACTCGCATGAAGCACTTCACAATGAGATTCTTCCAGTTTCTTACAAAGGATGTCTATGAATTGTTGCTTGTTATTCTTGTTCCGAAGAAACTCTTCCTTCTTGACAGTAAGCGTCATGGTTTCAGAAAAAGATACCTTCACTGATGGTCGCTCACCCCTTTTCTGATGAGCACAGTCTTTCGTTGAGGACCTTGACGATAGCCATCAAACACGACGATAGCATGCCCGTAGTGCCTACTAACATATTTCAGGTAGCGGTCAAAAATATTATTGTACTGTTCACCTGACTGCCACGGTATGCGCTGCAATAGGGCACCGCCATCTAGTACGTATTGTATATCGGATGGTTGTATAGTATCGGCAGGTGCCAAGGATTTGATTGCTGAGGCTAACGCTGGCTTATTGGCGGAGAGCAAGGCATATTTAGTCTCGAACAAAGAAGGAGGATATGCGCATAACTCACAAACGAGTGCTTTGGATAAGTCCCCTAATTCAGTGCCAGCGATCACAAGTCTCTGAAGAGTAACTGAGGGTTGATATTGATGTCTCCGTCTGGTGTCGTCATTGCAGTCTCTGAGTCCTAGTTATGGCTTGACTGTTCTTCTTGATGATGTATTCAAGCACACGTTTACCACTCATCTGCCCCAAGACCCTTTCTCCCACGGTTTTCGCGTCATCAACATTGACCGCTGTTTTGGCAACTATACCAGTGAAAATGTTGTGAAGAGTATCGTTTTCTTGAAAGGGATCCCTCTCATGAAGAAACGCAAGCATTTCTGGGTATCAGCTACATCATTCTTCTGTCTAGACTTTGATAGATCCTTGTGTTGTTCACTTGTCACATACATCACTTCAGTGAGGTGTTGGAGGACGTTTGTTCACCTCCTGCACAGACAGGGCTAGCATGACCCAGACTGAGCGCTGTGTCTCTGTCATCCCTCTTCCACTGGTCAGCCCACCTGATGTCTTCAGGCTCCTCATAAGTACTTGCTCGATGACTAAATCGGTAGACAGACCAGCCCAGTATCTGTCGCTCCGTCGGACAACTTGGAATCCTTGGAGAAATTTCTGATGTACTTCTGGATGGTCCTTCGGTAACTCTGTCATAAGTTGCAGATATATGTGAAGGCACTTTGTGTAGTGCCTGTGTCCGGAAGCTGCAAGATATGGCAGCATGGCGCGCAGGACATGCAAGTGAAGCATCCAATCCCCTGTTCTTTCAGATTTCAGAAATAAACGGATAATGTCCACCATTTCCATGTATTGTAACCACAGTCTCGCTGTCCGTTGATCCTTCATTGCATCAATCACATGCTTGATTTTGTCTCCAATGACCTCCATCACCTTCGACGACTCGATGTCTGACACTGCTTGGTCACCCGACATCAGACCGTCAAACACGTCACCTGCATCATTGAGCTCTGTTGGAAGTGTAGGCTCACTGTCTCCATCACTTGGTAGGTTCATCTGAAATACCTTGGAAACAAGTTTTGCATTGAGTGCGGCGTCAACGAGTAGATGTCCACGTATAGCTCTAGACACGGCTTTGGCCACTCATCATGTGGGTTGTAGTGTTGCTAGCATATGCAACTTCCAGAAGCTCTTTGAGTCCTGTACCAGACATCAGGTGGCCAATACACCCAAGAAAACTCATGAGTGTATGGAATCCTCCTAGTCTTAGAACAATCGAGTGAAGTTTGCTGTCCGCTGGCTCGCTCTTGACTATGGTGAGAGCTTTCCACCAAAGTGGCTGATCAAATGTCAGTATCGGGGTTACACCATATCTCTGCGCATGTTCACAAACGAAATGCAGTGGAGTTGATGCAGTCCAAGTCACTTGGACTGAGATCAATCATGGGCAGAAACATTATTGATGCCTCACCCGGATGTTCTCCCTTGTGTACCATCTGCATCATTCCAGTCCAAGAGGGTCGAGGTGATCGAACTGTGAGCGAACCTTCAGAGGAGATCAACATTTGAGCTGATTTGTCGCAGGTCAGTAGACTCCGGAAGCTTCTCGTAGATAAGTGACTGCAGTCCTCCACATGCTGATGTGAATGGACGTATATTGATTCGCCCCACTTGTGCGATATCCTCTGCTGAGACAGCTCTACGGGCAATCTGAAGTGTCCGGACTGCTTTTGGTGTCACACACGCAATGATGTCCATGCCATGGAATGTGTTTCTCCCATTTAATGTGCAGATGTCATGGTCAACATTGTCCGCCACATATTGAATGAAATGTCCAGGGGTTAAACCAGGGATATCTGTTTCCACTCGTGACTGCTGCGCTGCGCTCATACGTTTGCACCTCCGTGTATGAACAAGTATACCCATGTGCAAAGAGCGTGTCTATGAGAAATCGAGAACCGAAATGGTAGTGCATTTGGATACCAAGGACCCGCAACAGTGGAGCTTGAAGGATCCTAGGCCTCGTGGCTTGCATGATCGCCTGTCCGAGTGAGCAGATTTTTAAGTCTTTTCCTTTCCCCACAAAGAGCATTTCCAGCAAGAGCTTTAGTGACTCTGGTAGGAACTTGGTTGCAGCATTGACAGTGGACATGTCGATAGTAGTCGGGTAAATGTTCCTAATTTGAGATACCTGTTTTATGTCACTTTTAATGAGATCAGCGGCTGTCTTGATCAGGCGCAACTTTTTCTGCTTCAGGATCACTTTCCTTTTGTTGACGATAGAAGGCCTGAAGAATCGACGATGCCACACCCCTAAATGTCACAACATTTGGTTTTCCATTCATGTCTGCAATTATGATCTTATCACCAAAATTGATTGAGAAGGTTATCCTTCATGTATGAAAAACCATATGCATCACAGCCAGTGTCTACTAGGAAGTCCTCATTTTCCCAATTAAATCACTAATTGTGGTAGTTCCTCATCATTTCCTTCTAGGTACTTTGCCACCTTCAGGAAACGCTTCATGTCTGATTTGGTCCTTAGGTCGACCCAACTTCTGCTTTTTGGATGAAGACGCCTCTTCCGATTGGAATTTGAGTGGTAACTGTTTCTTTGTACGAAAGTTAGTACTGCACACGTTATGGTATACCGCATCTGCTGCGTGTAGATCGCCAACAACTGCAATTCTGCTCCTCACTGTATCTGACCAATTGTCTAATCGATTTTTCACAGGGCAGTCGACACATGATTTTGGAAGTCGAATGTCTTAACATGGATCAACATATGATCCTTTTTCCTCCCCTGGTACTTTTCAGGATTACCACAGAAAAGACACTGAGTTTCGGTAGTCAAACGCTGAATCCAAAGAACGAAGGCACCTCCCTTTGTCTGCATCAGACGAAACATGTTTCGCTTCAGAGAAAGTTCAATGTCTCTCACATTACAGAACACCCTCCGGCAATCTGTATGAACTGCCTGTCCTGGATGGACTTGGACTTCTTCACCACGCTCACTTCCAGCTTCTTTGATCCTCGTACAACCTTTATCCGTCAGTGTACTGGTTGGATCACAGGAGAGGGGTTTCTTACAGAAGACGCAGTCACCCATGTTGCTGAAAAGAGAGGAAACTTAGGATTACATTTGTTCCCTCTGTTTTCCGACTATAAATGTACATGTTCATATACATGTTCATATAAAATACAAAATACAGTATACTCTCCAAGTTTTTTAAGTTAATCGGGTAAGTGGTTAACGGCCCAAATTGGTACTAATGAAATGTTAAAAAAAAATTGAAATGTTAAAAAAAAAAAAAAAAAAAATTTAATGTTAAAAAATGTAAAAAAAAAAATTTTGTTAAAACTTTAAATAAAAATAAAACCTTAAACAATCCTACATTAAATATAATACTCCTAACATTCACAATGACCGCAGCGTATACTCTCCAAGTTTTTTAAGTTAATCGGGTAAGTGGTTAACGGCCCAAATTGGTACTAATGAAATGTTAAAAAAAAATTGAAATGTTAAAAAAAAAAATTTGTTGAAAATTTAATGTTAAAAAATGTTACAGAATTTTTTGTTGTTAAAACTTTAAATAAAAATAAAACCTTAAACAATCCTACATTAAATATAATACTCCTTACATTCACAATGACCGCAGCGTTGAACTGTCCTCTGCACACCGATCCAATTTCTCACTGCAAGCGTCACTCCACCTCTCGTTCACGGCTCTCGTTCAATCTGAAAAAAATAATTGATCCACTCATTAGAATTGAGTATAATTTCATATATTTGTTCTGGGGATCAACAGGTTTCATAAAAATATTGTTTTGTTTCTATTGCAATTTGTGGTGGGTTAGGGGTAAAAACGCGCTAAATTGATTGGACTATGTGTGGAATATACGTAATTATACGAGACGAAACTCTTGATATCAATATTCTTGCAATATAATATAGCTATAGACAGACAGGTAGATCAAGAAATAGATACAGATAAGTACATAGATAGATAGATAGATATATAGGTAGATACATAGATGGAGATAAGCAGATAGATACATAGATACAGATAGGTGGTTAAATAGATAGACAGGTATATTGATAAAGAGAGACAGTAAGGTACGTAGATACATAGATTGGCAGATAGATATACCATTATACATGAAGAAGAAATAAAATATAAGAAGAAATAAAAAGAAAAAAGAAAATAAAGAAGAAAAGAACGAGAAAAATAAAAATAATGTGAAGGAAAGAATAGAGAAAAAGAAACGAAGAGGAAATAATAACAATAGAAGAAAAGAAGATTGCAGGAACAGAAGTGTAGTAACAGAGATTTGTTATTGTAAAAGGTTTGTAAGAAGGGAAGAGAAACACTCAAAGGTTTCATGACACAAAATAAGAAAATGTTTGACTTTTTGAAATAATCCAGAAAGAAATTGACGAACTTTAAAACTATACATTAGTGTGATGGTCTTGTGTTAGTGGCAACAAGCAAGTGTTAGGGGCAAAGCAAAGGCTGATGACTGAAACAGGACAAAACTAACATTAGTGGAGGGTTTCTTGTGTTTAGTGGCAACAACAAGTTTTTAGTGAAAGCAAGGCTGAATTGACTGTAAAAAACGGAAACAAAACTATACATTTAGTGTGATGGTCTTGTGTTAGGGGCCCAACAAGCAAGTTGTTAGGGCAAAGAAAAGGCTGAATGACTGTAAACACGGAACAAAACTATACATTAGTGTGATGGTCTTGTGTTAGTGGCAACAAGCAAGTGTTAGGGCAAAGAAAAGGCTGAATGACGGGTAAACACGGAACAAAACTATACATTAGTGTGATGGTCTTGTGTTAGTGGCAACAAGCAAGTGTTAGGGCAAAGCAAAGGCTGAATGAACTGTAAACACGGAACAAAACTATCCCTTTAGTGTGATGGTCTTGTGTTTAGTGGCAACAAGCAAGTGTTAGGGCAAAGCAAAGGCTGAATGACTGTAAACACGGAACAAAACTATACATTAGTGGGGATGGGTCTTTGTTAGTGGAAACAAGCAAGTGTTAGTGCAAAGCAAGGCGAATGACTGTAAACACGGAACAAAACTATACATTAGTGTGTTTGGTCTTGTGTTAGTGGCAACAAGCAAGTGTTTAGTGCAAAGCAAAGGTTTGAATGACTGAAAAACACGGAACAAAACTATATATTGTGTGATGGTCTTGTGTTAGTGGCAACAGCAAGTGTTAGGGCAAAGCAAAGGCTGAATGACTGTAAACACGGAACAAAACTATACTTAGTGTGATGGCTTGTGTTAGTGGCAACAAGAAAGTGTTAGGGCAAAGCAAAGGCGGAATGACTGTAAACACGGAACAAAACTATACATTAGTGTGATGGTCTTGTGTTAGTGGCAACAAGCAAGTGTTGGGGCAAAGCAAAGGCGGAATGACTGTAAACACGGAACAAAACTATACATTACTGTCATGGTCTTGTGTTAGTGGCAACAAGCAAGTGTTGGGGCAAAGCAAAGGCGGAATGACTGTAAACACGGAACAAAACTATACAAAAGAAGAAAACACGAACATTCTTTAGCAAAAACAAATTATACTGAATAAATATTTATTCATAAGGAAAAAAAACATGATTAAATTAACATAGATCCTAAAAATGCAAAATTATATAACACACTACAGGAAATATAATATGAGGAGACTTTTCTCTCTCTCTCTCTCTCTCTCTCTCTCTCTCTCTCTCTCTCTCTCTCTCTCTCTCTCTTTCACACGATGGTCAGGTTGATAGCGTGTTAGCCTGCCACTCTGTGGTAGCTGGTTCGGATCTTCACTGCTCCCGGATTTTTCGACTGAGAAATTCGGGCAGTTACTGTCCCCCTTGAGCAAGGGAATGGGGGTGTGTGGTGTGTGAGGTCCCAGCATTACCCAAAGATTGGTAAAAATGAGCTCCAAGCTCGCACCGAAAGGGTGAAACTGGCGATCGCGAGTCCAACTCGCGTGTACCATGGGTGAATGACAAACCAAACACACACACACACACACGCACACGCACACGCACACGCACACGCACACGCACACGCACACGCACACGCACACGCACACGCACACGCACACACACACACGGTGCACAATACAGTGTGTGGGAAGGCGAGAGAGAAATAAAAATAAACATGAAAAACAGCAACACGAACCCACACCTAACATGGAACTGAGGCAAAAATACTCCCGGCATGATGACTATACGGCCGATTCTTTAAACGTGGACTTCGGCTAACCTAAGACTAACCGCGGCTTTAGACAGGCATTTCCGTTTTCTAAACATTTTCCGGGGGGGATTAGTCTTAAGTTGGTCTAAAACTAACGAGAATAGTATTGGAAATGTTAGACACCCAGGACCCTGTCCAACACTTGAGTCTAATGATATTTACGATACTATGCCAATGCCCCCTGCTAAGACAAAGTAGCGGTATTTGTCAATGCTCTGTTGGGGAAAATATGAGTGTATATACATGCGTCTACTGCAGATTATGAAGCATCTGAAATATTTTTTTAAAGACCGCGTTTGGCGCCCTACGAAATCTGGGTTTGTTTATCTCTCCTCGCCCGCCGAGTCCAGACTATCTGCAATATAATAGTCACTCACTTATACGACTATACAGCAGCACTTGCATTTAATTAATGGAAACAGAGGAGACATTTATTCTCTTTTTGGTCATAATAGTCTAGTCTACGCTAACAGCGGTTCCTTAACTCCCTCTACGGGGAGGCCACGGCAGAAGTCTCCCATTTCCCCACATCTATCCACCTCGCAGGGATGCTCGAAAATCCCTCGTAAGGGACAACTTACGAGTGTATTATGGCTAACAATAACCTTACGAGGGTGGGCTGAGGGAGATGCCCGTCCGAGCCGTCACCGGCCTCTTTCGGAAATCGTACCGCGGACGCTTATTTAACCTAAATAACTCTACAAAACTTAACACAAACCTATCATAAACCTTACCTAACCTAAACCAGAAACCCAAACATAACTTAACCTAAACCTAAAAAAATATGTTTGCCGGTGTTGAGCTAAGATCGGCTGATTTCCGAAATAGGGCCCCATTTTAGCTCACTCGCCAGAATGTTACGATAATACATAGCTGCCACATTAGCCTTTCAAGCGTAATATTCTCCCCCTGATTACTACGAGACGTACCCAGGGTATACCTTGATGCGCTGATCATAGGTTCGAGTCTTGCGTGCCCGAAAATTAGTATCTATAGACCACTGCTGGCCCTCGCCGTACGTATGCCGTATCCGTGGCCCTGGCGGTACTCTGTTGTAGTGGACGAAAACTGCGCGTTCGCTCTTTAGGTCAGACAAGACACAAAGGGGGGGCTAAAAACCTCACTGTGACACACTTGACACTTGTGTGCAAGGGTAGTATAAATTTATAATATCCTTTTCTTGTGTGTATACGTGCGTGTGTACTAGTACGTCCCGACATTTGATACCACCAAACCCCCACCGGTCATTATAGCGGCCAAACTTGTATGATGAACTATACGTTTGATTCAAGAAGTCGACCGATATATATATTTAATATATAGGTTTGCCCTGATATGAATTTCAACTATCAACTAGTGATTAAGGCATCATTAGTTGTGCAACTAAATAATAACTATAACATGACCATGACAATCTTTACTCCCAATAATGGGAAGAGCTATGAAGATCAAGGAAATGTGGGTAAAAAAGTGAATAAATGAAGAATATAGGTTCATATATGGTAAAGGTGTGTTTTGTTGTTTTTCGGTAGCAGGGCGCGGAGACAAATGACTTCCGCTCTCCGTCCCCCAATATATGATCTCCCTGGTTCAGGGCTGCCAACCCAAGCGCAGTCGTGGATCAACATAAGACTATGTTAGCTCTCCAAGATGGTGTCTAAAGAACGCGTTCGTGGCATTGGTACCACTAGAGTCTAACATGGAAGCTCCACGTTAGACTCTCCCTAGTCCAAGTTTTAAAAAGCGGCCGATGTATAAAGCACTATGGGCTAAACATACAACATAAATAGATACAGATAGAGAGATGGATAATTAAATTGATAGATTTATATATATAAAGACAGATAGGTAAATAGTTATATAGGAAATAGATCCAGCGCATATAGAAATATGGGTTAAAATAATGCAAAACTAATTGACACGGAGCAATATGTAAATGGCTAAATATAAAGACAGACAAGACTCTTCGGCGCTGGGAGCGAGGCTCTCGGCGGCCGCCACTTCCTCCTCGAGGCTGGGAGCGAGGCTCTCGGCGGCCGCCACCTCCTCCTCGAGGCTGGGAGCGAGGGCCACAGCGGCCGCCACCTCCTCCTCGAGGCTGGGAGCGAGGCTCTTGGCGGCCGCCACATCCTCCTCGAGGCTGGGAGCGAGGTTCTCGGCGACCGCCACCTCCTCCTCGAGGCTGGGAGCGAGGCTCTCGGCGGCCGCCACCTCCTCCTCGAGGCTGGGAGCGAGGGCCTCGGCGGCCGCCACCTCCTCCTCGAGGCTGGGAGCGAGGCTCTCGGCGGCCGCCACCTCCTCCTCGAGGCTGGGAGCGAGGTTCTCGGCGACCGCCACCTCCTCCTCGAGGCTGGGAGCGAGGCTCTCGGCGGCCGCCACCTCCTCCTCGAGGCTGGGAGCGAGGCCTCGGCGGCCGCACCCTCCTCCTCGAGGCTGGGAGCGAGGCTCTCGGCGCCGCCACCCCTCCTCTTCGAGGCTTGGAGCGAGGGCCTCGGCGGCCACCACCTCCTCCTCGAGGCTGGGAGCGAGGCTCTCGGCGGCCGCCACCTCCTCCTCGAGGCTGGGAGCGAGGCTCTCGGCGGCCGCCACCTCCTCCTCGAGGCTCGGAGCGAGGGCCTCGGCGGCCGCCACCTCCTCCTCGAGGCTGGGAGCGAGGCTCTCGGCGGCCGCCACCTCCTTCTCGAGGCTGGGAGCGAGGCTCTCGTCGGCCGCCACCTCCTCCTCGAGGCTGGGAGCGAGGCTCTCGGCGGCCGCCACCTCCTCCTCGAGGCTGGGAGCGAGGGCCTCGGCGGCGGAGTAGCACCAACAGGAAGGAAGAGAATAGCCTACTGGCGCTATAGGCTCAGATGTAAAAAAAAAAAAAAAACAGCAACCTCCATTCTCCAGGCGTGTTCTTGGGAAGACAGCCTGGAGCTACACTCTAGGACGGACACAGGTTCTATTCTTCCTAGATCCAAGAGGCCACCAACTCCACTCTGGTGACAACGGGTTCCAAGATGACCCAAAAAAAGATCCTTAATATTGCGGGGTGTGGTGTAAGCCTCGCCGCGTGTATGTGATATACTTCAATAAGATGCACTGCATGAAGGAGATAGCATTGGTGGTGATCTCCCTGGCCATGGTGGTGTTATAGCTGAAACACCTAAGCCTCAACCAAAAGTACAGGCGCTACGTGCTGCAAGGATCCCCCGCGCTGCAGCAGAAGTACACACAGACCCTCGCAGAGACAGAGGCAGCGATACAAGAAGTCAAGATACTGCACGGCGAGAAGGAAGCCATGACCACCAAGAACGCCAACTTGATGAAGGGATAGGAATTGAGGGATGTCATTATCGCGGAGCAGACAAAAATCATGGATGCTCAAGCCACTTATCACAAAAAAGAAATTGATGAATCCATCTTGGCGATGCAATAAGTAAAGAAATTGCACGGCGAGAAGGAAGCCATGACCGCCAACTTGATGAAGGGATAGGAATTGAGGGATGCCATTATCGCAGAGCAGACAAAAATCATGGATGCTCAAGCCACTTATCACAAAAAAGAAATTGATGAATCCATCTTGGCGATGCAATAAGTAATGAAACTGCACGGCGAGAAAGAAGCCATGATCGACAACTTGATGAAGGGATAGGAATTGAGGGATGCCATTATCGCGGAGCAGACAAATATCATGGATGCTCTAGCGACTCATCACAAAAAGGAAATAGATGAATCCATCTTGGCGATGCAAGAAGTAAAGGAACTGCGCGGCGAGAAGGAAGCCATGACCGGCAAGAACGCCAACTTGATGAAGGGATAGGAATTGAGGGATGCCATTATCGCGGAGCAGACAAAAATCATTGACGCTCTAGCGACTTATCACAAAAAGGAAATTGATGAAGCCAAGCGTACCATGGGTAACATGACCCAAGAAATGGAAAAGAAGGATTTACAGATCTTGCAACAGAGAAAAGAGCTGGATCAATCCAATTATTACAAGCTGAAAGTTGATAAAGCAAATCGACAAAAGGAAGACATGGAAAATAAGGCATTTAATTACAAGCTGGAGGTTAACAAGCTACGGCAACAAAGAGACAACATGGAAAACATAGCCATTTGTTACAAGCTGAAGGCTGATAAAGCAAAAAGAGGCAGGGATCGCATGGAAAATAAGGCATTTAATTACAAGCTGAAGGCTAACAAGCTAAGAAAACAGAGAGACAATATGGAAAATAAAGCGATAAACCACAAGCTAAAAGTTAATAAGCTAAGGCGAGAAAGAGGCAAACTGGAAAATAATGCAATTCGTTATAAGCAGAAGGCTGAGGAGGCAAAGTGTCAGCTGAAGTACATGGAAAGTGAAGCGATGATCAACAGTCTGAAGGTTGATTTGGTAAGGCAACAGATGGACAAGATGCGACAGAGTTACGACGCCAACCTTACCTTAACACTGCACGAGAAGGACAAAGCCATCAGTGAAATACAAGAAGACAACAGAAGAACACTCGAGGCAAGAAACGCGGCATTGGACGAGGCGAAGAAATTGACACATGATCGCGACGAAGCTGTCAAGGAAAAGAACGACTTGGACGAGTATTACAGACGAGCTGTGTACATCACCTCGCTCACCATCGACAGACTGAAGCAGAAACAAGGGAACAAGTGCACCGAGTCTAGGGTGGAACAGGAGGCCGGTCACTCGCCGACAACCGCCCAACAACCAAGGGGACAAGAACGCCGGCACGAAATGTCGCCCAAAACGTACCAAAAACTCGATCAACAAAATTGCCCAAACACCAAAGACAAGGTGACAGAGGGAATGCAAGAATGGAATAACAGAAAATATAAGGAATTAGAACACATAGGCGCGTGTCTAATGGTGGGAACAAGTGAAGACCAACCGACGGAGGGAATGAAGGAATGGTATAATAACGTTAAGGAATTAGAACACATAGGCGCGTGTTCTAAGAGTGGAACAAGTGAAGCGAACAGACGTGACAGGGAATGAAGGAATTGATAAGAAGATAATGAATTAGAACACATAGGGCGCGTGTTTACAGGTGGGAACAGGAATGGAAGCGAAAAAAGGAAGAGAAAACAAGGGAATGAAAAATGATTGAACGACAAAGGTGGAATATAATGAAATAGGATAGAACACATAGGCGCGTGTGTTGAAGCGACAGGGGTTGACACAGGGAAAAGGAATGGAAAAGGGAGAATATAAGGAATTAGAACACATAGGCGCGTGTTTAAGTAGGAACAAGTGTTGACGTAGCGACGAAGGAAAATGGAAGGATAATGTAAAATAAGGGAATTAGAACACATAGGCGCGTGTTGTGGAAGGTGACGGTATGACACAGGGAATAAAGGAATGGGGTGGAAAAGAATATAAGGAATTAGAACACATAGGCGCGTGTTATGGTAGAAACAAGTGTTGACGAAGCGATGGAAGAACACGAGGAAAAAGGAGTTAATAGTAGAGAAACAAGGGGAAAGAACACATAGCACACGGGTCTAAGGTGGAACAAGATTAAAGGAATTAGAACACAGGGAATTAAGGAATGGGAGGAAACAATACAGGAATTTAAAACATAGGCGCGTGTCTAATGGTGGAACAAGTTTGAAGACGAACGGAGAAGAGCAAAGGAATAAAGGGAAATGAAAATAGGGGATTATGAGAACAAAGGAACAAAGGGCAAGAGACACACAGGGAACAAGGAATGGAATACAAAGAATACAAGGAATTAGAACACATAGGCGCGTGTGTTGAAGTGGGCAGAGTGGCACCAGGGAAAGAAGTTGAATGGAAAAGAGGCGAATATAAGGAGAACGAACACATAGGCGGTGTGTGAGTGGGAACAAGTATTGACGAAGTTGACAGAGATACACAGGCAAAGAAGGAGTCTAACATAGTATAACAGGGAAAGAACAAATAGGAGATGTCTAATGCCGAGAACAAAGTTGACGAAGTATGGAAGAGAAAGAGGAATGCAGAATGGAAAGGTAAACAAACAAGGAATTAGAAATAGGCGCGTGGGGAGGTGGGAACAAGGAGACTGAGTTATAAAAACTAAGGGAAGAACGATGTGTCTATGGTCGAGAGAAACTGCAAGAAAGAGCAGAAACCAACCGCTTGCCCACCGACGAACCAGTGGTTGCCAAAGACTTGGAACAAGCAAACAACAAACAAAAAAATTCGTTGAGGCAATAAAGTCCCAAGATGAAAATAAGTAAAAAACTAAACGACGACGGGGATGAAGAAAACACGAATGGATTAAAGAATGAAAAAACCCTTGGTTAAGACAGGGAAAAAAACGTAAAAAAGCTAAGGAGGAAGAAAGTGAAATTTAACGGGAAGGAAACTTGGTCATATGGGAGAGGAAACACCCTTCTCCTGATAAACACCATTATCCCAAAATGATTGGCTACGGACCATTGCTTGAACAACCCATGTGGTTGGGCGAAAAACCATTTTCACTTTACGCTGGCAAAAATCCTTTTGGGGCATGGAATAAAAGCGGGGGGTTTTTTATATTATTATGTCTTTAACTTTGTTTAGATTAATTTTGGCCCTTATACCCGGGTTTACTTTTACTTACTTATTTTATACTTTCATACACTTTTTTATACGTCCCTCCTTACTTACTCCTTACTCCTACTTTTACTGACTCCTGGCCTAATAATTATTGTTACTTTATCTTTTAACCAGTTTTTATGAAATGTTATCACTGCGTATCTATCATTTTTATGTTTGACTTTCCTCTTCCTCTCTCCTCTCTCTCTCTCCCCTCTCCCCTCTCTCCTCTCCTCTCCTCTCTCTCTCTCTCTCTCATCTCTCTCTCTCTCTCTCTCTCTCTCTCTCTCTCCTCTCTCTCTCTCTCTCTCTCTCTCTCCTCTCTCTCTCTCTCTCTAATATGACACATTGGGTAGTGCACAGGGCAGATAAATACATGGATTCCTTAATCAATGCAGGTGAGTCACTGTGAGGCACTTGACGACATCTCCTATTTGAGAACAGCAAGTGTGACCTTATCTCATTGTTGCTACATCCTGCGGTGGCTTTGTTTTACTCATTAATTAACAACATGCTTACAATACTAAATGTACATACATACGTAATACTTTAACTAGCAGCTGATGTATGAGTGGTGCTCTCAGTATTCTTATATTTAGCGTGGAAATTAGAAGACAATGCATTTTACCATCATAATTCTATGATTACATAACACAGCGCGCCAAAGCATTGTTCGCGACATCATAACACAGCGCTTCCATACGGGAATTCAGAAAATGTACTCTATGGCAGCCTACTGACTTCCGAGAGAGATATCTTACATATGGCAGCTTGTTTAAGGCACGGGCAGTCCATCAAGACCGTTGAGGAATGTTCAGATGCCACTTGTCAATTATAGACGAAGCATTTAAAAAAGTATCGCCTTCCTTCCCGCGAGTAATTTGAACAGACGCGCATTGGTATAATTATCATTATTTGCATAATGAGTGGCAAGAAAGACCTAACAAAGGAGCAAATTAAAGTTATTGTATCTCTACACAAGGCAGAGAGGCCAGTGGAAGAAATATCAAGGATTGTGGATGTTACGAGGAGATGTGTGCATAAGTGGGTGGAAAGTTAAACGGTGGGTTGGCGGTGTCGCGACAGCCGCGACACCAGAACATTATAAGTGGCCAGGGCGAGGATGTAAAACCTCAGCAAGCACCCTAAATGTCATGAAACGTCAAGTGGATGCCCATCCTCAATTAAGAGCAAGAAAAATATTGCGATATGACTTTTACATCCTCGCCCTGGCCACTTATAATATTCTGGTGTCGCGGCTGTCGCGACACCGCCAACCCACCGTTTAACTTTCCACCCACTTATGCACACATCTCCTCGTAACATCCACAATCCTTGATATTTCTTCCACTGGCCTCTCTGCCTTGTGTAGAGATACAATAACTTTAATTTGCTCCTTTGTTAGGTCTTTCTTGCCACTCATTATGCAAATAATGATAATTATACCAATGCGCGTCTGTTCAAATTACTCGCGGGAAGGAAGGCGATACTTTTTTAAATGCTTCGTCTATAATTGACAAGTGGCATCTGAACATTCCTCAACGGTCTTGATGGACTGCCCGTGCCTTAAACAAGCTGCCATATGTAAGATATCTCTCTCGGAAGTCAGTAGGCTGCCATAGAGTACATTTTCTGAATTCCCGTATGGAAGCGCTGTGTTATGATGTCGCGAACAATGCTTTGGCGCGCTGTATTATTAGTGTTACTTTCATTGTCATAATCATTAATATTATCATTGTCTTTGTAATTAGTATTATCATTATTAATATCATCGGCATATTCATATGTTGTTAGTGATTATTTAAGAAAAATGGGAGAATTCAAAAGAAACTAAAAACACGTACGCACATAATTATTCAGTTTGTTTTCCTATCATCCAATAAAGTTCTTTAGATGCTGTCTCCCCTTATGTAAACTTCTCTCCTTTTCCCCTAATCGCGTTTATTACCTTACTCAGCTGATTTATTAGAAAGCTACCTCAATATTCACGAGTCATATAAAGAGAGGGAGTAAAGAGTGACACAAAAAACGAAAAGGAATAGAGAGAGAAAGTGTAGAGAGAGGGAGAAAATATGGTGAAGGAATGCAGGAGGAATGTGGGGGAGAGAGTAGGGGAGAGAGAGAGAGAGAGAGAGAGAGAGAGAGAGAGAGAGAGAGAGAGAGAGAGAGAGAGGGAGAGGAGAGAGAGAGAGAGAGAGAGAGAGAGAGAGAGAGAGAGAGAGAGAGAGAGAGAGAGAGAGAGAGAGAGAGAGAGAAGAGGAGAGAGAGAGAGAGAGAGAGAGAGAGAGAGAGAGAATTCCCTGTCTGACAAGTAACAAGCACTGCGGCACCTCACCACCACCACAACCCATACCGCCCGCATGACCTTGAACCTTGAAAGCTGAAACACTACACTCTGACCTACAACCGCTCCTCTGACCTAAAGCCGCTACCTAAAAAACACGCCGCTGCCGTGTACAGTATATTTTATCTCGCTCTCTCGCTCGTCGCCAATGATACGCAGCCACCATCATGGCTGATAACCACAACACCATCAACGCCGACGCCCTCTCTCACAGAAAGATTCTGTGGGCAGGGCAAAGCGGTGTACCAGGCTCCAGTTATTGCTGTGTGTGCTCGTACTCCACTCGCGACAAACACACGCTGTCGTGCAGTCAGCCGGAGTGTCCCAACGCTCTTGAACGCTGTGTGTGGCGATTGTTTCACGGAGGAAACTTTCTGTTGTTCCCGAGCTGCCCAGCTTAGGACCGCCCGCAGTGTTGCCAAATGTGCCGGACGTAAAAGCGCTGGATTGAGGTATGAAATGCGCTAGAAAAATGTTCGTCTCCTCACCTCAGTGACCTCACGCCTTTTTTATGTATGTATGTATGTGTATGTGTATGTATGTGCATATGTATATGTATATGTATATATATGTAATAGATATAAATAAATATATAAAAAAGAGCCATGACCCTATATATATGCTAACGTCAAAATTAATTTTGTTCTAGCATCAGTTTATGAGGTCAGGACTCCGCCTCTTGATCCGGTGAGATTAAGCACTACACTCTCCCTTCCCAGTTCTCACGGTCCCATCCCAAGCCATCTTGTTGATTTATTATTTTTTTTTCTTAGTCAGACTCTTATTGTTATTCATAAATTCACAGAAAAAAAAAATTAGATAGTACACTCATACACGAACAAAACTGTATAACAGGTGATCTGTAGCATCAGCAACAATCAAACTGTACATGTGTGTGTGTGTGTGTGTGTGTGTGTGTGTGTGTAAATGTGCGTGTGCGTACGTACGTATGAATGTGTGTGTGTGTGTGTGTGTGTGCATGTGTGTGTGTGTGCGTACGTGCGTGCGCGCGCGTGTGTGTGTGTGTGTGTAAGTGTAAGTGTGTGTGTCAATGTGTGTGTGTGTGTGTGTGTGTGTGTGTGTGTGTGTGTGTGTGTGTGTGTGTGTGCATGTTTGTTTGGCAGTCTGGCCACCGTGACCATGCATGCTTCTATCACATGAGGTGGAAGGGCCAAGGTTTCGGTCCAGGTGTGAAAAGGGAGTTTATCTCATGGGAATTGCAATTAAGGCTCTCTCTCCGTCTAGCGGACGATAAAGGCGAATTTCGCGGACCACCCTCTCGTAACTCCCCTTCCTCCCATGGCCACCTGCTTCTCCCCTCCACTAATCCTTAAACTTCTCACCTTCATGCCAGGTCACAGAAGAGATAATCTGGAAACACCGAGGCTTGACCTGGGCCGGCCTCACCACAGTGACCACATCCATAGCATAAATGGCAGTTTTTGCTTTTAACCAGGGCGCTAGGAAAAATGCGCTATAACATGCACCAGATTGAATAAAAATGCACTGAAAAACGCGCTATGCGCAAAACACAAAATGTACGCGCTGTTTGTGATGCCAATGCGTCAGAACTAGCGCATTTCGCGCTGGTTTGGCAACACTGACCGCCCGAGGCGTCTTGCGCCCCATCAACCGCGAGCCAGTCGCTGACCCATCAGCCCCGTCCTAGGCCGCTGCCTCCACTTCAACCTACACCGCCCAATTCCCTGAGGACCAGGTCTTCATAGCAGAGCTGGTCTCCCTTCCACCTCTGGAACTAGGAGAGTTCCTTGGAAGGATTCTGGCTGAAAACGCTTCTCTCAAGGCAGAAAATAAAGACTTCAGGAAGCAGAAAGAGGGAGTCGTCGATCTTCGCGCCTTCTTAGCAGGCGCCCTGACGAAAGTCGACGGCCTCGCCTCCACCCCATTGCACGCTGACACCCCTGTTGTCACTCAGGCGACTAGTGCCCTCCCCAGCAAAATTGACTCTGACTGGGGCGCAGCTTGTGGCGCGCATCCTGAACTGAAGGCGTGGTGGGAGTCGGGGAAACCCCGTCCTCTTCATATTATCTCACAGGACCCAGCCAGCGGAAGTGCCGGGCTCGACAACACACCTCACCCCCCGGCCCGCGGTACTCAAGCTCCAGCCGACCTTCCCCGACCAGACCTCCCCGCCAACCTCCCACGGGAGACGCAGCCTCGAAGAGCCGCTCCCATCCCGACCTCCCCGATCAGGGGAGCCGCCCGCGCCCACAATAACCGCGGTCATAGTCCCTCTCATCAAAGGAGGCGCCGTTACAGTACTAGCGGCGGCAACTATAGACGCGCCGCCACAAACTACGACTCCACCACCACTCACTCCCGTGGCGGACAAAACCTTCCGCATTGTGGAAAGTGCCTTCAGCGAGGTCACACCAGACATCACTGCACCGCCATCGTCTGTGAATACTGCGACAAAAGGGGTCATACTCGCGACCTTTGCCGTAAACGGCTGGCTGAGGAAAGACGGAGCCAAAGCTGCGAGTATTGTCTGCGTTCAGGACATACTGCAGACAATTGTTTCACTCGAGCAGCTGAAGAAAGGCAGGAACGATTCTTCAGGGCCCTGCTCACTGAACGAATCCCTCTCCTCACCAATCCTCTCCTCCCCAGCCCACTCCACCCATCACAGCATCACCCACAGGTGCTTACACCATTGCCATACGCTGCTGCCGCCTCCCCATACCATCACTAAGGGCAAGGAATGGCACACGCTGGCCTCAAGATCCTGTCTGCCAACGTTCGCGGCTTCAGGACGAATGTCGGCGAGCTAACACACACCGTCCTCAGAAACAAAGCTGATGTCGTGGTGGCCGTCGAGACGTTCCTGACTGATGAGTGTGTGACATCATGTGACAGAATCCCGGGCTATTGTCACTGGATGCGAGGATACCCATCACTGGATGGGTATATATATTTGATTCTAAAAGCAATTCTTTCCCCTCTGTAACCTTATATACCCTCTCTAATTGCATACACACATTATTCCATCTCCTTTAATATTCATCACTGGGAAAATTACATAGAATAACAAGTATTTCTACCGTCATTATACACACGTATTACAGAGATCATTATTACGCATCTATGTAAATAAAAAAAATTGAATCGTCTTCTCTGACACAATAAGGCCTATAGATCTTATCTGCCATTTCCCTCCAAAAATACTAACCTTACAAGAAATATGACTTAATTAAAATATGCTTTTTTTTTCATTGTGCACCCATTGCCACTGACATTTAGGTTCTAACATGTCACGTTATACATTTCAGCCTGGTTTTTTGGTGGAAAAAATTTATAATATTTTACTCGCATGGGTACTTACTTATCAATTCTACAGCAGGGCGGGGTGTTTGCATAACTGAAAACAAACATTGATTTCCGCCGAAAACGAGTGCTGGATAGATTCAAAACACATGAAAACTATTCAAAAAAATAAAGTTTCGTCCTTAAAATCAGTGGTACCCAAACACGGCAAGAACAACTCTCAGGGCAGTCACCACGGTTTGCACATTGACATAATTGTTTAGGTCTTCACACTTATCAACTAACAACATACAAAATATCAACAACAACAAAATTACCAATGATCTACTGCAATACATAAAATACAAATGGGTAGATATACATATGGGTAGATATACAATGCATCATTTTGGAATAACAAAGGTGTGATATAAGGATAGCAGTGATTCAGTTATGAGTTTATAACGAATACGACACAAGATACAACGAATTTTAGATAAACCAACACAAGCATGAAAAATATGTTGCTTCCAGTTTAAATACTCATCTATTATGTCACCAAAATATGTAGTCGACTGAACACGGTTGGCAGTCTCATTATTTGTACCTACAGGGTCCAAGTTATGCACTATATACCTATTCTGTAAAAGCATAAGATGAGTTTTCTTAATATTGAGTCTAAACTTATTAGCTTTAATCCAGTTGTTTGCATTAGTTAATTCCTGAGATAAGTTAATGTGAAGGGATACAACTTTTTTTCGGGTACTATGAAGCTTGCGTCATATGCAAATCAGGTAAAAACTTGCACTATTGCTTGCATTAGTTATACCGTTCACATATATATCAGAAACAAGGTGGGGCCTAAAATCGAGCCTTGTGGAACACCGTGCTTAATGGACTTACCATTTGAATACTCGATATTACAGAAAATATAATGCTTGTGATCAGATAAGTATCTCACTAATAAGTTATAAGTAGGTTCCCTCACACCAATATTCTTTAGTTTAGTATGTGATGATCTGATGAGTCTAAGACTTTGAATATATCTAAGAAACACTTGCGGCATGAAATTTCCTATCTAATTAGTATACACCGTAGAAACTAAATGTAAGAGAGCAGATTCTGTGGACCTGTATTTTATAAAGCCATATTGACAGTCAGCTAAGGAATTGTTTTGTTTTTTAAATATAAATACAAAGCCGATATGCTATTGCTTTTTCGAAGATTTTGCAGTTGATGATGGAAAAATTAAGATAAATCTGTAATTATTTACTTCATCTTTACCATCAGACTTAATAGGAATTGCTTTAGCTATTTTCAACTTGTCAGGGAAACCATCATGATTGAGAAATATATTCATTATGTGTACAAGAGGAATTGTTACATAATCAGAAGTTTGTTATAGCACGTCTGCAAGAATATAAATCATAGCTATTGGCATTTGATTTAATTTTTTTTATGTAAGCTTTGATCTCGGACTGATTAAAGGGGAACAAGTAAATATATGAATTTGAAAAGTTATGAATAATCCGTTTTATTTATATCGACATTGTGTGTATAATCGTCGGCAATATTAAGACAGTTATCATTAAATACATTAGCAGTATTAGGGGAAGAAATAAGCTTTAGGTTAATGAGCATATGTGTTATTCTCCCCATGGTTCACGCGAGTTAGCTTGCGATCGCCAGTTTCACCCTCCCGGTGCGAGTTTGGAGCTCATTATTACCGATCTTAGGGTAATGTTAGGACTTCATCCCCCCCCAATCCGCTCATGGGGGGACAATAACCGCCCGAATTTGTCAGTGAAAAATCCCCATGAGCAGTGAGGATTCGAACCGGCTACCACAGAATGGAAGGCACAAGGTCGCTCCTGATCCGATCCGCTGGTGTTTGGGGTATAATGCCTTACCAACGGCACCCCTGCGTTGGTTTACTGCGACCTCTACTCTTGCTGCTTTTGTTGATTGTGCCTATTTTCTCTCTTCCTCCAAAAGGTGAACAAGACATTTCTGGGGAATTATATATCCTGTGAGTTTTCAAAATTGAATAAGATGTTTCCTATTGTTTCATTTATATTTTTATTACATGCATGGTTGTTGTAATTTCTTTAATTTCTTTCTTTCTATGTTGTACCCAGGGCATGTAGTGAAAAATGTTCCAGATCTTCATTGTCTGCCCCGCACACTGGGCACTATGTGGCACATTCAACTGTCTCCTTCTCTTACAATGAACATTCTTAGACTATCCTTTACTAAAAATCTGAACTGGAAATTTCACATCGCATCTCTTGGTAAATCATCTTCTAAAAAGTTATGTATTCTGTGGTGTCTGCGTTCATTTTTTTCTCTCTCCCAGTTGATTGCTCTCTACAGGGGCCTTATCCGCCAGTGGAGTAGTCTCAATTTGGAATCCTCATACAGCTCTCCTAACGGTGGAGTCAAACTACGTCTCATCACTCTCTCCTCTGAGGATGTCTTAAATCTTAAATCACCCCCGCATGTGCTTCCTCATGTTATCTTACCGTTATTTTCATGCTCACTGCTTTTCTAAACTTACACTACATCCTCCCTCCTCCGCGGCCTCGCTCAAACTTCTACTCATGATTATCCTATCTTTCCACTTCTAATGCAAAGTTCGTATCTTCTTCTTGTCATCTTACATGCTAACCTGAACTCTTTTGTTTCAATTTTCCTTCCACTACGCTATTTTTTTCAAGAGAAGTGTAGCACCCGAACTAAATTGTCCACTCCCCCATTCTTATCTCTACTGTCTCTTAGGGACTGTGCAACTACGAGCCTTTGTTACTTTTTTTTGCCTTTAGCCAGTTCTTTTTGATGTAAAAAAATGTTATGTGTTGTTTGTGTCGATGTGTGTTGTTGTGTGTGGTGTTGTTGTGTGTTGTTTTTTCGTGTCGTGTGTGTTGTGTTTGTGTCGTGTGTGTGTGTCGTGTGTCGTGTTGGTCTGTGATTTGTGTGTGTTGTGTTTGTGTGTGTGTGTGTAGTGGTGGTGGTGTGAGTGTGTGTGTTGTTGTGTGTGTGTTGTGTGTGTGTGTGTTGTTGTTGTGTGTGTGTGTGTGTGTGTGTGTGTGTGTGTGTGTGTGTGTGTGTGTGTGTGTATGTGTGTGTGTGTGGGTGTGTGTTGTGTGTGTGGTGTGTGTGTGTGTGTGTGTGTGTGTGTGTGTGTGTGTGTGTGTGTGTGTGTGTGCGTGCGCCGCGCACCCTTCCTTACATACACATATATACCATCAATACAAGCCTCTTTTCATAGCTTTTCCTAATGATTTGGTCTGTTTTCTCTTCCTCAGGTAAGAAACATCATTCTTTCCTCCCGGGGACTCTGAAGGCTGTCAGGTGAGGTATTACTTTATGTCCTCTGAGGACATAACACACATGCCTCTGTCCACATGCTGCCCCTCCACCTGCCTTCACTTCCAGCACAGTTTCCATTAAGATGAGGACCACGGGAGGGGGGTGGGGCAGGAAGACTAGCAAGGTGAGGTCAAAAATAACTTTACGAAAAATGATTGGAGGGTTTTGTTTTGTTCCTTGTTTTTCTGTTACTCTCCAAACAGTAAACAAGTGTTCCCGTCGCTGCTGTTTACTTGCATTCATATCTTGTGTTGCTTAATGAGCTCTCGACATTTCTCATCAAGTCCTTTTTCTACAAATACATTACAAGTTTTCATTGTTATGATTATGCTTTTATATTCGCACATATTGTAATACAAAGGGTGAATTGGCTTTATATATATTTTTTCTCATGATATTCAATGTAATCAGGCAATTTGTTTAGTGTAGTAATTGGGTCTCTGTTTTTTGTGTACTTTTTGTTTGCCTACATGCTATGTATTATGGTTTTGAAATAATATTTTTCCCTCCGTCTTCCCTTGTATATTCACTACCATGCAGTGAATCGCACTTCTTATCACTTGTTCAATTCTCTTGCTGAATGGGGTGTCAACCAGACGTATGATATGTGTATTCATGCATTCTTCGGTGCACCATGCACTCCATGACGGCCGAGTGAGGCAGCGATGGTGCGATTTTTTGTGGCGTATGTCTTAGGGTTCTATAAGGAGGCATAAATGCCTCAAGGAAGCATGAGTATTATGCGGCAGGAGGCGCGGCTGAGAGGAGGGAGGAATTTTTACCTCTTTCCAGTGTCAGTTTCCGTCGAGTGCGTTTGGGTTTGGTTATGTACAGAAAAGGAGGTGGATATATACAGTTCTCTCTCTCTCTCTCTCTCTCTCTCTCTCTCTCTCTCTCTCTCTCTCTCTCCTTCTCTCTCTCTCTCTCTCTCTCTCTCTCTCTCTCTCTCTCTCTCTCTCTCTCTCTCTCTCTCTCTCTCTCTCTCTCTCTCTCTCTTCTCTCTCTCTCTCTTCTCTCTCTCTCTCTCTCTCTTCTCTCTCTCTCTCTCTCTCTCTCTCTCTCTCTCTCTCTCTCTCTCTCTCTTCTCTCTCTCTCTCTCTCTCTTCTCTCTCTCTCCCCTCTCTCTCTCTCTCTCTCTCTCTCTCTCTCTCTCCCCCCCCCCCCCCGTTCCCAGGTCCGCTGTCATCGTGGGGGGGCTTCGGGCTGGGTTTTTTTTTTACCTGGAGAATGACTATGATACCACCTGGCGGCACCATATCCTCCACCAGTTATCCTCTTTCGGCATAACTGGAAGCATAGGGTTTTTTCTCCAGTCCTTTCTCAGTAATCGCTCCTTTAGTGTAAAAATATCTTCCTCCATTTCCTCGTCCTTCCCTCAATATGAAGGTGTCCCCCAAGGAAGTGTCCTCAGCACTTCCTTGTTCCTCATTGCAGTTAATGGACTTGTCTCCACCTTACCTCCTGGCGTCCGGTCCTCCCTTTACGTGGATGACCTAGCCATCTACCCTTCCGGCCCTTCCCTGGCATCCCTCCGCTGTCTCCTCCAATCTGCTATTTCCGCTGCTTCTTCCTGGGCTCCTGATCATGGCTTTCGTTTCTCTCCCACAAAATACTTCTCCATCCTTTTCTCTCCCTCTCGTGTGCCACTCTCACCTCCACTTTCTCCATATGATGTACCTCTCAAGTATTGCTCCTTTGGTAAATTCCTTGGCCTCACTTTCGACTCCCGACTTACCTGGAAGGCACATATCGTATCTCTAAAAGTAATTGCCCTTCGTCGCCTTCGCCTCTTACAAACTATCTCCCATGTGTCTTGGAGTGCTGACCGCAAGACCCTCCTTCACCTCCACACCGTCCTGGTCCTTCCACTCTTGACTATGGATGTCATATTTATACCTCTGCCTCTGCCTCCTTCTCAGCCTCCTGGACCCTGTTCACCACCTGGGCCTCCGACTGGCTTTAGGTGCCTTTCGTTGCTCCCCTGTTGAGAGCCTCTATGCTGAGTCGGGCCTCCCGTCCCTCTCTCGCCGTCGAGCCCTCCTATCACTTCGGTGCTACGCTCCCCTTCATCAATTTCCTACTTCTAAGATTGTAGTCCCCCAATCTCTCCTCACAGTGATTTCCTCCTCCCCTCGTTTGTCACCACCCTTCCCTGTTTGCATGCGCACCCTTCTCTCCCACTCCTCCTTTCCTGCTCTTAATCTCCTCCCTTTCTATGTTCATTCCTTTCCCTCCGTGGCTAGTCCCTACTTCCCCACATATCTGCTCTTCCGTCCCCACTATCTCTCCCAAGTCTACCATTCCTCCTTCGTCTTACGCTCTCACTTTCTTGAACACCTTTCCACTCATACCTCTAGCACCCACGTCTACACTGACGGTTCTAATTCCCACTCTGGATTTAGCTTTGCTATCCTCTTCCCTTCTCTTGACTACCAATTAAAACTACCTAGAGAATCCAGTGTTCTTACGACGGAATTGTACGTCATCCTCTTAGCCTTAAAATGCTTACTTTTCTACCCATCCTGTTCCTTCACTATCTGCACTGATTCCCGCAATTCCCTTTCTCTTATACAATTCCTTCACTCACTTCATCCTCTTGTTAGGGAGATCCAAGACTGGTAATTCCGCCTATCCGTACGCCACAAAACAATATGCTTCTGCTGGGTACCGAGTTACGTGGGTATCTCGGGCAACGAAACGCGTTGATTATTTACCGCGTTCGGCCAATGTGTCCCACATTTCCAATGCCCCCGTTTCTCAAACTTGCCAGCCTCCGACTACTACCCTTCCTTTAAATCATTCCTTTTCGACCGCTGGTAGTCCTCCTGGACCAATTTCTCTGCCAATAAACTTCGCCTGATCAAACCCTCTATATCTCCGTGGTCGGATCCTTACATACTAATAGACATTGGGAGGCTGCTCTCGCACGCTTACGCATAGGCCATACCAACCTCACACACTCCTATCTCATGTGGCGCTCCTCCCCAATCCTCTGCACACCCTGTCAAGCTCCTCTTACTGTCCAACATGTCCTAATATTCCGCCCCCATCTTACTACTGCCCGTTCCAGTTTTTTTCCTCATTTGTTCTTATTTTCCCGACCTCCCTGTCTTGCGGACATTCTCCCGGAACCCCCTCATTCTCCCTGAATAATTTAACCTCCTTCCTCCAACAAATCCACATCCTTCGTCTGATCTAACCATCCTGCTGTAACATTCCGTTAATTTCCCCTTCCCTCACCTTTTCACTATTTATCTATAACCTCTCCCCTTTTTATGCTTTGCCATAGTGCCATATGACCTCTGATGTCTGGCACATTTCCCCCTTTTTTGGCATTAAATCTCTCTCTCTCTCTCTCTCTCTCTCTCTCTCTCTCTCTCTCTCTCTCTCTCTCTCTCTCTCTCTCTCTCTCTCTCTCTCTCTCTCTCCTCTCTCTTCTCTCTCTCTCTCTCTCTCTCTCTCTCTCTCTCCTCTCTCTCTCTCTCTCTCTCTCCTCTCTCTCTCTCTCTCTCGCTCTCAATTCGCTCTCTCCTCTCGTACTCTCTCGCTACTAGACTCTACTCTGCTCCTTCATCTCTCTCTACTCCCTGTTCGTATCTCTCATCTCTATCTCTTCTTTCTCTCTCATCTCTATCTCTTTTCTGTCTCACTCTTGTTTATCTCCCACCACTTTCTCATCTTCCTTCGCATTAGTCGACAGACCGGCAGAACATAGATAAAGTGCTTTGTAGCTTGACTCACCAGTGTTCAGTGAAGAGATGCCATAACAAATTTAATCATTTTTTTCTGCTAAAATACTTATGTCGTTATTATTGTTCAACCTTGTTGTTATCTGCCGACACGAGAGCTTTCATCGATCGTTACCTTCGCATTGTCGACAGTACCAGGCACGAGGAGTCGGAGGCAGTAAAATGGGGCGATGTGTGTTTACCATATGAGGGAGGTGGATGGGACGTTATATATGTCTCTCTTTCACTCTTCGTCTCCCGTCATTACGTGAGTGGAAGTACTATTGTAATGTAAAGTAGTATGTCATCTATAGTAAACTTACGTTGAACTTGCCTAGAAACCACGTCCCCTGCCCTTTCCCCCCTTTTCTAAGTGGCAGCTGATTGGTGCATTCCTCGTATCATCACTACCAATCACAGTATCCTCACTACACAACAAAGGGTGATCACAGGGCAGAGCAATCTTCACTACAGAGGGTGTACTGTAAATATAGGCCAACTTAAGTGTGTGTAGTGCACATGTTATCATCACTACAAAAGAAATGTTGGCCTATATTTACACTACACCCTCTGTAGTGAAGATTGCTCTGCCTGTGCTCACGCGCTGTTGTGTAGTAAAAATATTGTGTATGGTTGTGATGATACGATGAATGCACCAACCAGCAGCCACATAGAAAATGGAGGGGGGAAAGGCACGTGGCTTTTAAGCAAGTTCAACGTAAGTTTACTATAGATGACATACTACTTTACATTAAAATAGTACTTCCACTCACGTAAGGACGGGAGACGGAGAGTGAACAGGGGAAACACGAGAAAAATAGCCACATACATAGCTACACACACACACACATACGTATACATACACACGCACACACACACACACACACACACACATACACAAAGATCGGTAATAATGAGCTCCAAGCTCGCACTGAGAGGGTGAAACTGGCGATCGCAAGTCAGCTCGCGTGGACAAGACTATGGGTGAATAACACATACACACACACACACACACACCCTAGCCTAACTGGAATTAAATAAGTATTTCGCAGCCTGAAGGGTCCTTTTATACGCTGAAGAAGAAGCAGGGGCATGAGATGACATAGTGGTATGAAAGGTGGAGTTTTGGATACAAGTGGTCAGGAACCCACGAGCAGGAAGCATTAGGAGAGTCGGGAGGTGTAAAGACTCACCGTAATAAGAGTCCTGCTCGAAGCTCAACAGAAGAGGCAGATATATAAATACTGCAGGAGCTAGCAGAGGTTTATATTACGTCTCGAGTACAAAGGGTTTGAATGCGAAAATCATTGGTGGATAGGGCTCTGAATGGCCGCTCCTAAGTTTTGATATTGGTACGTTTGGTAGTGGTCGCCGCTTCAAGTGCCCCACTAAATCAGCTAAATTTACATTTTTGAGTACATCAACCGAACCAGTGCCAAAAGTTTAAATTTAGGGGTTTGATGATAGAAATTATATCTTTTAAAGGGACCTCCCCTGAACCAACTGATTTCCTAAAAAATGACATTATCCTAGTGATTTAAACCTCTTTAGTCTATCTATTTCCTCTTTCACTATTTCCTTAGTTATCACAATATGTTTAAATTTTCACCATCCTCACCTATAAACATCTGCTTTGCCACATGTAGCTTCCTTATGTTCTTATGAATCTACGTAGTGTATGACAACTCAACAATAATACATACATGACACAGATAAGATGGAGACCGTGTCTTCTCCAAGTAGCTGACTTTGTTTATCCATATTTTCCTTCTTTCGTGGGTTGCAGGATATCTGCACACATGGAATCCCTTCTCAGACCTATTGGTACATACAAGGCACAGCAGCACGGCATTACAATGATTAAAGACAGCGGAAATAGGACAGAGAAACTTCACAAATCAACGTGAGTGGAATGGGCCGGGAGTTGATATGGCGCCCTGTAGCCTTTAACATGGTGCCATCAATGTCAGTACTCTGTATATATAGAGATACAAGGAATAATGGGTGATGGCCTTCGTGTTCTGCTCCAGTTTATCACCTTCCCCTTCCTACCCACGCCCATGCATCGTCTTCCCCTGACAGGGCACGTCAGCACTTCATCAAGCATGTCATTTCTGCCCTCGCAGAACATGTCTTGTGCCTCAATACACACTGTGAACGAAATACTCATACTTTAAGGTTACTGATGACTCCGTAGTTGCCAGTGTAGTATCCTCTCTTCTTCAATGACAATAAACTGTCTTCCGCTTCCATATACTGAACATTCTTGGGCTGTTATTTGCTAAAAATCTCATTAGCAATTTCACATCTCTTCTCTAGCCTAATCTACTTCTGTGAATATAAGTGATCTGTTTCGTCTCCGTCATTTTTTCCCCTTCCAGTTGCTTACTATATAGTACAGAGGCATTATCCGCCCATGTATGGATAATGTCTCTCATCTATTGGGGCGTTACACTCACACAGCTCTTCTGAATAGGGTGGGGTCTATGATCTAAAGCTTTTCGCCTAATCAATTTCCCTCTTCTCACTGACGGTTACCATCGCAGTACTCATAATTACTGCAGACCAGCGACAATATCAACGTGTCTCTGATGTTCACGTGACCTCCATTTTCTTTAACAATGCATTATGTATCGCTGCAGGTGTCGCCACATCATTCAACATGGAGGTAGTGTTACCCGCATGTCTGTTGTGCTCTATGAGTCTATAGACAGGCAAAAACGGCCTGGGTGCTCTATGAACAGGCAAAAGCACCTTGGGTGCTCTATAGACAAGCAAAATCAACCTGGAGTGGCCATATACATATGTTTTTAGCTTAGAGGCCTCGAACCTTAGATACGAAACTCATGGAGTCATGATCTATTAACACACACACACACACACACACCTTGATGAAGGAACAACATGACTCGTCTATGATGACCAAATATAAATTCATTGACACCTTCACTATTGATAAACGAAACCCTGAAGACAACCATGATCGAGTTCTTCACAAATGACTTTCTGGCAATACACGGGCAAGTCAGACTCAGAACTTTCAGGCGCGGACGCTGCGCACGATAGTCAAGACACGCCGCCACGGGCACTGCGGCAGTGCGGGGCCGCGGGCAGTGTGTACTTGTTAGGTGAAGTGAGTGACGTCGCGGTGAGGAGCAAGATAAATCGTTCACTATCCTCATTATCCTCTGTCATCCACCACCCAGACTACTACATAAAGGAGATAAAGGTATGGTGTGTTGGGGAAATTGTCTTATATGCCCCTCAGTATGGTGAGTAGTGCATAAATCTGAAGCGAAAATAGTTGTATATATAATCCGAGGGGCATTCGAGCAGCCATGAAGTAAAGCCCAGTTCACACTGACCAAATACCTGGGAATATCTGCCGGTTTTATTCCCGGAAAATCGGGGAAATTCCGGAAAACGTAGCAGATGAGTGTGGCTTATCTGCCAGTTTCAGGAAATTTCGCGCGCAATGTAAAAAACGTAGAAGCAGCACCACCTTTCCCCCACCATCCTCCTCTCGCCGTCCTCAACTCATCAATATCATTGAGAGCATAAAGTGTTGAGCTTACACTAAAGGCGTCACCATCCCCCAGCCTTCTTGGGAGCATATATAGGCCCTTACTCAATTGGTAGAATCTCGGTCATGGGCACTAACAATAACATTATTAAAATAAAAAAATACATTTAACTTACATCATCGCGGGGCGAATCATCGCGAAAATTCGCGGCGGGCCGGCCTGGGACGGCTGGGGTTATGGTACTCTCGTCTACAATTCCATTCGTCGGCGATAGTTCCAATTTTCACTTTGTTCAGTAACTAAATCAAATTATTATATAATATATATATATATATAACAATATATAATTATATATCGGTAATATATCATATAAATAATTCAGTTTATTATAGTATTTCTATAGATATTATATATATAGTTTAACTATATTCATATATTATATATAAACTATATATATATATATATATATATATATATATATATATATATATATATATATATATATATATATATATATATATATATATATATATATATATATAATATTATATATATATATATATATATATATATATATATATATATATTATATATATATATATATATATATATTATATATATATTAAGCTTTTACCTGTGTTTCTGTATAAATAACCTAACCTAACCATTACCGTCGGCCAGAATTCCCGGTTTGTGTCGGGACAAGAATCTCGGTAGACGAAAGTACTAGGTACTGGCTGGGCGGCGTTCCCCCCCCACCTGTAAACAAACATTGATTTCCGACAAAAACTAGCGCCAGTTTCATTCAAAGCATATACAAACTATTCAGGAAAACTAAGTGCCACGAAATCAGTGAATGCTCATAAACGAAATTTTACCGATATGTTGATGGCGGGGACAGCAACCTGGCTATTTGTTCGCCGAAACGAATCGCGTGTGTGAAGGTAATCGTGGAAGTCGGCAGCTTTTTTCCCGGTTTTTCGGGAAATAAATCTGCAGGTATGTGGCCAGTGTGAACTGGCCTTAAACACTGGCAACTCAAAGTATTTCTTCCTATGGCATATTCGTCAGAATGATTTCCCTATATGTACCAGTAAGACGCCTGAATCGGCGAAGGACGAGCGAGCCCGTAGAAACCCACCGCACGTGCGCACGTGCGGCGTCACCCGGAGTTTGACCTGTGTGACATAGCTAGGTGTGTGGTCTCAAAACACACACCAAATTTCAACTTAGTCGGTACAGCCGTTTCTCAGCTATAGCAAGATAACGTTGCCTGACACCCCTCACGCGGCACGCGCCGCGCACCATGCTGACCCCTCACGTGAGACAAAACATGTCAAGCACAAAAGGGATTGAATGGGGCTATCAGATGGTGAAGACTGCTTGTCAATCGGAAGCGGGGTTCCAAAGATATAAGCTCCTGAAAAGCGTGACGGTCGGGTCGGGTCGGGTCGGGTCGGGTCGGGTCGGGTCGGGTCGGCTGCGTAAGTGAGAAAAATCCCGTATCCAGTGAGGACTCGCGATCGCTTCGCGCTCGCTCGTAATAATTTTACGCCATCGATCAGGCGAAATGCGTAATTGCCCTTAAATTAAAGTAATCGTCCAGACCATTTCATCATTTCTGATTTAATGCAGTCAAAATATAGCCATTATCGAGTATATCAACAATATGTTATCACTTTCTACATCCAGTCTGCCGTTTTTAAATAATTAATTAGATTTTTTTTTGCGATATGGCATATACTTGCATCCTTTATGGGTGCAGCAAGAAAGTTGTGCCTTTCCAGAGAGCTTATCACCCATTCCCGACCTATACGGCCACGATATATGTGTGGAGACGTGTGTACACCTGGGAGAGGCAGGGTGTGCGAAGCAGTTTGTCCCCCTAACGTGAGGCCCGTCAGGGTGGCAAGGTTGGTAGAGACGTGAGTTCGCAATGTGCAGCGTCCCTGTGCATTCGGTCAGCGGTTCGAGTCCGCCTAGTTCGTGCTGACGTGGCGGCGCTTTGTATAGTCAATAACCTTGTAGTTGGTACTTGCAAAGTGTCTAGATAGGATGAAAATCTTATCTAACCCCCTAACGTGGCGTCATCGGCAAGTTTCGCGCCACGGCTGGAACAGGGATGTTGTTTTTTCCCGCGCTTTTTACAAAAGCCATGTTTTTAGGGAAATAAGGCGTGGAAATGAATAATTTTTTGTTGATTAGGTATTTTGAATGATCATTCAACATAATTATGCAATACAAATAAGGGTCTGGACGATTACTTTAAGTTAGACTATGAATCGTTCATAGTATTAAGGTTTAAAGTACATCCCGGCAGCATATTTTCGTCCTGCACTCACATTTTGGCCTCCCCACCCCCTCCCGCATCGGACGGAATGTGAGTGAAAAGTGGAAATATGCGGGCACCGGCCAGCAGAACGTCAACGCAGCAAGACTTGGTGAAAGCGTCCACTAAGGCTGGGTGTCTCATTTCCGACTCCTCCTCATTGGAGGTATGTCGAATTATATTCATCGCGGGTGCAAGACAAAAAATAATAATAATAATAATTAGGAATAGTCCGTTACTGGCATTATTTCCTCTGCGTCTTTTTTGAGCTCCTTGGATCCTTCTTCCAGGACCGCTTTGTTGACGATGACTGGTACTCCAGGGCTATTGCTCTTAATTGCCGGCTGGCATTTCATTGCAAAGCCAATGATTGGGCCTTTGTCGATAACTGGGACCTCTTTTTCAGACATAACAACCTCTACCACCGGGATGGGGTGCACCTTTCGAGGAAAGGGGTTCAAATCTTGTGTGAATCCCTTGAAAGGGAAGTATAGGTGCCTTGCAGGCATTTTTTAGATAGAGAGCCAGGGTTTAGACACTGGGGTCAGAGTAAAGGAAACCAGTGACACTAGGAATATTTTTAGAAGGCAGGGAACTAAAGTGATTCGTAAGAAGAGAAAGAGGAGGGGGTTAGTTAAAGCTATAGGGAAAATGGACAAGAAGAAGAAGAGTACTGACTAAGTAGACTGGGATTTAATTTTAGGAGACAATGACGCGGAGGAATTGTTAAATATAGTTCAGAATAACTTTCTAAGACAAGCAACCAAGGAGCTTACTAGAGGAGATAATATTCTAGAATTATTACTAACAAACAAGGAAGATTTAGTTACAAAGGTGAGTGCTGGAGGTCAGTTGTGTAATAGCGATCATTGTGAAATCAAGTTTTGCTTAAAATGGAAAGTAGGAAATAGAAGTGTTAATGAGCATAGATTACCTGACTTCGGAAAGGCTAATTATGCAGGATTAAGAAGACACCTGGAGGGATTAATTGGGGGTGTAGGATGGAGGGGAAGGAGTGGTCGGAGGTCAGGGCGGAGAGAGGTGTCAGTGAGGTCGGGGCTGATGACGAGTATACATTATTTGTAAGGAATTTAATTGTAGGACAGAAAAAAAATATTCCTAATAGGGCGATAAGATCAAGGAAAAACGACCCCAAATGAATGACTGCGAATTTAAAATACAACATTGGGGTAAAAAAAAACATGTACTTAAGGGTCAAGGGCCCAAGGCTGAACAGGTGAGCAGAGACCAGTATAACGTGATGGCGAGGACAGTGAAAAGATTAACAAGAGCAGCAAAGAGCAATTATGAGATTAAGGTCGCTGGCCAGGCAAAGACCGACCCTAAAGGATTTTTTCAGGTATATAAGACAAAGACTAGGGATTTAGTGGGACCGTTAAAGATAGGGCAGGGTGAGATTGTGAGTTCTGATGATGATATGTGTAAAATTATAAATGATTATTTCTAAAATGTTTTTACTCAGGAGGATATACAGACGATACCTGATAGTGAACAGATGTTCAAAGGAAGCGATGATGAGAAACTTAAATATATTGTGATAACTAGGGAAATGATAAAATAGGGTATAGATAGAATGAAGAATTTTAAGTCACCAGGTCAGATGAAGTTTATCCCAGAGTGTTAAAAGAATGCAAAGAGGTTGTTAGTGAGTCGTCGTTAGTGCACATTTATAGGAAATCGGTTGATATAGGCGAAGTGCCGTTATTGTGGAGGAAAGAAAATGTAGTCCCCATATTTAAGAAGGGAGATAGAGGACTAATGTCAAATTATCGACCCGTTAGTCTATCGTTAGTGGTAGATAAATCATTGGAATCTGTTATTGCAAAAAAACATTAGAGAGCATTTAGAAAACCATAGATTGGTCAATGATTCACAACATGGATTGAGTCACCAAGGGTAGGTTATGTCTCACC